>CAUPSL010000358.1:0-77753 GCA_963514005.1 Raja brachyura
AGAATCATGATACAGCTTGTTTAATGAAAACTGCTATCAGAGATAAACGTCTATTCAGTCAAGCTTTTACTTTATATCTAAGTTGCAATCTCCCCAATAAGCTGCAAAAATGTGAAAAATGACAATTTGCTTTTTAGCTTATTAAACAGAAAAAAAACCAATTACCACATACGGTTTAATCCGGGTTCAGACTGGCTTTCATCAGGGCTAATTAAACGCTTTGTAAAACCGTCAAACGTTGAAGAAGCAATTAATTATTCCCAATGATTGAGTGAAAAGATCAGAAGAAGAACAGAATGAAAAAGAGCACAACGATAAACAAATGATGAGTTGGAGGTGGGGGAGGGAGTGGAGGTTTGTTGCAATTGGTACTTTGTGCTTAGGCAAACGGAAATTAATTTTCCACTGAGGATTATTTAGTTGCTTCATGTGCAACTTTTTAATAAATTAATTTGGACACAGGGATCAGTAGGCCCTGATGGATTGGATTTGCCGCAAAATGCATCATGCAATGTACTTACAGGGAGCGGGCTGCTTTTGCATTATGAGTGGGCTGTAAGTATTGAGCTGGAACCATGTCAGGAAGCAAAATTGAAAGACTTGTGTTTCGGCATTACCTTATCACGCCTCTCAGAAACTCCCCAAGCTCTTCACACACAATATACTAATGCCTGCTACAAGGGCTTTTGAGGTAGCTGTTATTTCGCCCCCGCTGGAAAATCCCAACAACAAACATTGAAATGATTGAACAACTAATCTGCTTTGGTCAATGCACAAAAGGCTGTGTGTTATTTTTTTTGGTAGTATCACAGCTGCCAGGAGAAGGTGGAGATAAAGTCTGATTTTAACACATAAATTCCCCATTGAATTCTTACACATCCCAGTGTTTCCTCCATTGATAAACTGGAATCTCAGTTTACATTGTGCATTGGATAGGGCCTGGAAATGCACTCATTTTATTGAGCCTGAGGAAGCCCAGTCTGAAGAAGAGTTCTGACTCAAAACATCACCTATTCATTTTATCCGTAGATGCTGCCTGACCCACTGACTTACTCCAGCACTTTGTGTCTATCATTTGATTTACAGATAATTGTTAGTCACCAAAGGGGTCAAAAAAATGTCCTGTAGAGACACCTTCAACATGTGTTTACTATTATTGGGAAAATAAAAGACAATTGCATGGAAATGGAAAAACTAAATGCACTATTTAAAAAAATGCATCTATTTCATACTGTTCAATATTAATGCTAATCCCCATCCTACAATTAATTCCTTCTCACCACCCCCTCGTCAGTAGCTTCGGAATCACCTTGCCTTTGGGATGTCCCAAGATGGAAGTCATGCTTTGGATACTGTAGGGATATACAGTCCAACCAAAGCTTTGTTCATCTTTGACCTTTTTTTGATAGTTTGAGAGCATCCATGTGAGCTTCTACACTCTGAAAAAATAACAAATACATGCCATTCCAGTTTAGAACCTCCTTGGATGCCTAGGCCTTTAAGACCGTATTGGAATTATATTGTGGCAGCACAATGGACGGCACAGTGGCACAGCGGTAGAGCTGCCGCTTCACAGCACCAGAGAGCCGGTTCCAATTCCCATCAATGGGTGCTGTCAGAACAACGTTTGCACATTCTCCCTGTGACCACTTGGGTTTTTTGTGGTTTCTCTGGTTTTGTTCCACATCCCAAAGATATCCAAGTTTGTAGATTAATTGGTTTCTATAAATTGTCTCTAGCATGTAGTGTAGATCTAGTGTATGGGTGATTGTTGGTCGGCACGGACTTGGTGTGCCAAAGGCCCTGTTTCCATGCTGTATCTTTGAACTAAACCAAACTAAATTAACCTAAACTAAACAAAACTAAATTGATGTCAAGGTCATTCATGTTATCCTCTTATATAACTGTACCATGCTCTGGGTGATGTTGTACACCAAGTGCACTTTCAACCTGACAGTTGTAATAACTGCAACCCCTGATCTCTGCCTGTCCTCCAGTGGATTTGTGAGGAGGATCCAAAGTAGTTTCAGAGGTACATAGGCAGGTTACGTGATGCAATAACAAGCAATGGTGGATAGAATATAATGCGGTAAATGAGGTTGAAATGAGGTTGAATTGTCAAAGTCAGTGAGATTGTATACTTGTGTAGAAAAACAGAAAGGTGCAGGTTCTTTTTAAATGATGAGTGATTGAAAAGTGCTGGTGTTGAAAGAGTACAGATCTGAAGCATTGCCTATCCATTCCCTTCACAGATGCTGCTCGACAAGTTGAGTAACTCCAGCACTTCGTGTTTTATTTTACTACATTAAGCATGCTATATAAGTGCAAGTTGTATTTACTAAAGGTTTGAGCCATCAACTGAACAACACAATACCTTTTCAGAGGCAAATGATGATTTCTGCAGTTGAAATTATTTTTGAATTACTGAATTACAGTTGAATCACTGAAATTACAGTTGAAATCTTAATTTTCTGTATCTGCAATTATTTCTGAAGCACTCAATCTTTTTCATTACCTTTGGCTCTACAACTATTTATTTCTGAACAAGCTCATTCCAAACAAATGCTGAAGGTTTGGAATGAAGAATTTATAACTTCTCAGGGATATTTTACTAGGCTATGTCACAGATTGCTCCCTAGTCCGACTCTTTCATTGCATTAGAATTTTTTTTTCTGACATTTGAGTTACTGTCATTTACTCATTATGCTATTCATTACATGCTGTTAATCCAAACAGCACAGGTTATATTTTCTGTTTAACCATTGACTGTAAATGATAGCATAAAGAGTAAAGTTATAAAACATTGATAAAAATGCTGACCATTAGTAAATGGTGATACTGTGACTCGGGCTAATGCCCATCAAGTGGAACAACCCTGTTCCAGTTGCTTACTCACTATATTCCTGGAAGTGCTGACAAATAGTTCATTAAGCTGCATGGCTGTGCACTCCTCGAGAACCATTTATCAGCTGAGCTCTTTTCGAATAATTACGCCTTGAAGGCCAATTGCCATAGCACATTTTCTTATTAAGAACACAGAACAGTACAGCCCAGGAACAGGCGCTTCAGCTCACAATGTGTTCATGGTGCACAATTTTGGTCGCCCAATTATAGGAAGGATGTCAACAAAATAGAGAGGGTACAGAGGAGATTTACTAGACTGTTGCCTGGGTTTCAACAGCTAAGTTACAGAGATAGGTTGAATAAGTTGGGTCTTTATTCTCTGGAGCGCAGAAGGTTAAGGGGGGACTTGGTAGAGGTCTTTAAAATGATGAGAGGGATAGACAGAGTTGATGTGGACAAGCGTTTCCCTTTGAGAATAGGGAAGATTCAAACAAGAGAACATGACTTTAGAATTAAGGGACAGAAGTTTAGGGGTAACATGAGGGGGAACTTCTTTACTCAGAGAGTGGTAGCGGTGTGGAATGAGCTTCCAGTGGAAGTGGTGGCGGCAGGTTCGTTGGTATCATTTAAAAATAAATTGGATAGGCATATGGATGAGAAGGGTATGGAGGGTTATGGTATGAGTGCAGGCAGGTGGGACTAAGGGAAAAAAGTTCCCTTCAAGTTCGGCACGGACTTGAAGGGCCGAGATGGCCTGTTTCCGTGCTGTAATTGTTATATGGTTTATATGGTTTTAATGTCTGTGCCGAACGTGATGTCAAATTAAACTAATCTCCTCTGCCTGCACATGATCCATATTCTTACATTCCCCGCATATTCATGTTCGTAACAGCCTCTTAAATATCACTATTGTATCTGCGAACACCAGCAGTGCAGTCAAGGCACTCACCAAGCTGTGCAAAAAAACTTGCCCTGCACATCTCCTTTAAACTTTGTCTCTCTAATCATTAAACTATATCCTCAAGTATTTGATGTTTCCATCTTTGGAAAAAGGTTCTGATTGTCTACGCTCTCTATGCCTTTTTATATACTTCTATATCTATTACATACTTCTATTTGCTGACAGGATCTAATGTCCTCGTTTAGTCCAGAATTTATGGATCCTACATTGTCCTCGAACTGCGACATAGCCATTTTAGAAGGCAGTTAAGAGTTAAGTCATTTCTGATGGTCCAGAGTCACACATGGACCAGCTAGTCACGGACCATTTCCTCAAGGATGTTTGTGAGCGAGGCATGATGTTATGGCAATCTGGTGATTTTTTTTGTTCAGTTTAGTTTAGTGACACAGCATAAAAACAGACCCTTCGACCCACCAAATCCATGCTGACCATCGATCACCTGTTCACACTCGTTCTATGTTATTTCAATGTAGCATCCACTCCACACACACTCGCGGGAATTTTACAGAGGCCAATTAATCTGTTTGTCTTTGGGACATGGGAGAAAACCCATGCAGTCATCGGGAGAAAGTGCAAGCTCCACACAGGCAGCACCCGAGGTCAAGATTGAACCCCGTGTCTCTGAAGCTTTGAGGAAGTGGCTCTAACAGCTGCAACACTGTGCCATAATAAATTTTAAAAAAATGCAGATTTAATTAATTTAATTTAAATTATTGCCAGGGTGTGATTTAAATTAGATCTACTGTTTATTAGAAGGGGTATATGGATTACTGGTCTAATAACATAATCACTGTACTATACCCATTATCCATTTGTCTGGGAGAAATAGTGAGAGCAAGTTGTGGATCAAGCACAGTATATCTCACTTTGATCTCACCTGCATATTTCCAGGGTCCATCAGATGTCTGGAGAATATTTCCAGCCTGCAACCAAATATATCTATTGTATCAATGGGGAATTGTATAATTGAGGAGGAAAAATAAAGAGAAAAACCTGTCCATTTTATAGTAAGCATATACATTCTGATATATGCTGTATTGTCAACATAAGCTCTGCATAGGGTGTGCACAAGACATATTTACTCTGTTGGAGCCCTAACCGTGTACAGTTTTTCTTTTATCATGACACAATTCATTGTGACAGCAGCATCTTCCAAACTGAAACATCGAGGACCTAAGGTAAGAACCACTTCAAGGTTCAGGAATAGCTATGTTCCTACACATAAATTTGTGGAATTATCTGCCTCAGAAGACAATGGAGGCCGATTCACTGGATGCATTCAAAAGAGAGTTATGGGCCTGTCCCACTTAGGTGACTCTTTAGGTGACTGCCAGGGACTAGTTTTAATGGAATTTACCTACGACACATGGCGACAACCTACGACAGCACCTACGAAAACCTACGACAGCAAAAATTGTCGCCACTGTCACTGAAAAATTTTCAACATGTTGAAAATTTTGCAGCACTCGCCCGTATTTGCCCACAAAATCGCCAAAGGGGGACAGGGCCATTAGATAGAGCTTTTAGGGCTAGCGGAATCAAGGGGTATGAGAAGAAGGCAGGAACAGGGTACTGATTGTGGATGATCAGCCATGGTCACATCGAATGGCAGTGCTGGCTCAAAGGGCCGAATGTACTATTCCTGCACCTATTGTCTATGTATCTATGTATTGATGTAACTATCAGGTGGTTGACCAAGCTGCACAACCCAAATCCTATGTCGACAAAGGAGTATGACAGTCCATCACTTGATTTGCCTAGTTTTTTTTTCTAATGATCTTTTTAGAATCTGTCTTGTTCTTTGCACAGCCTTCTGTCTTTTAGAAATGTTATGCATAATTTATTATAATTTGTTTTGTGCACTTCTGTCTGAGCTTGTGATGCTGCTGCAACAGAGTATTGTGTTACATTCCGATCACAGCTTTACAGGAAAGATATGGAGGCTTTGGAAGGGGTGCAAAAGAAGTACACTGGGATGATGCCTGGATGAGAAAGTGTTAGCTATCAGGAGAGGTTAGACACATTTGGATTGTTTTCTCAGGAGAGGCAGAGGGGAAACCTGTTTGAAGTTTATAAAGTTATGAGAGGTGCAGATAGGGTAGCTGCCAGTGAGATAGTGGAAACACTTGCAAAAGTAACATTTATGAGGCATTTAACAAGCATTTGAACATGCAGGAATGAAAGGATGTGGATCACATGTAGGCAGATGGGGTTAATTTAATTTGGTATCATGGTCAGCATGACATTGTGGGCTGAAGGGCCCGTTGTCGTTCTGTACTGTTCGATGTTCTATGTTCTATTGGCTAAATAATGAGCAATTCATTTTATTTCTCTCTCCCTATTGGCTGGCCACAAAAGACCAGCTTAAAATAGATTGAAAGATCATTAATATTCTATAGTGGTTCTGAACTTTACTGCTGTTTTCACAACCTGGATCTTAGATAGTAGGTAAATTAGTTCATTAAATTACAATTCTACAATGAATCATTGCACTCATTATTCCCATTTTTGATAATAGGGCTAATAAACCAACTACTGCAGGAATTATCCAGAACAAAGTGAATACTTAACCTATACTCCCCATCTTAATTTAACAATATGCGTCGCTGAAATCAACAAGCACTTGTGGAGATGAGGGGAGAAAATATTTATCACAAAATGTGCCTTTGGAGGTCAGCATGCTCAATGTTCTTGATTGATTCAGTGCTTTTCCTCACATCTTCAATGCATGATAAATGGAACAGTCTGGCTTTCAGCAGTATGTTGGATGCTGAGGTTCCCACTGGGATCCGTTCTGACAGATGATGAGACTTACCAGGTGAAGCTCTGTAACTCTTGTTTCTTGTACCTGAATAGGAGAAAACAATACTAAAAATATAATTTGTTGCGTCTCTGACTGTTTCATTGGCTGTCGCATAAATTTTCCATCCCACTTCCACTCCATCACAATATTTCTATGAAGCCAAATCTAAGTGGGTGTGGGGAGGGGGGAGGAACAATGGAGGATCCGGCGTGGGGGGTCCGCCGTGAGGGAAGGGGAGGGGGAGGACAACATTGGAGGAGCCAGCAATTGCACTCTGTCAGTGCCGTTAACTATGTCAGCACCGTTTATGTGGCAATAATTTACATACCTTGGGTATCCAAGCAAAGAATTTCATTGTGCCTTGTCACATGTGACAATAAACTATTCCATTCCATTCCTAAGTATGAGGAACAGTATCCTATCTTCCTTCTGATGAAGTGCGAGCGACCTGAAACATTACCTCTGTTTCTCCCTTCACAGATGCTGCCAGACCTGCTGCGGCATTTTCTGTTGTGAAGCCACTTTTTAATTCAGTTTGCCAGATTTCAAACAAAGTAAAACTTGCTATTGATGGAATGAGGAAGAGCAAATTATTCCAGTATTGACATCTGGCCAAAGTTTTGCAGTGATGTTTAGGAGGAATCAAAAGGATTAATATAATATTAGAAGAGCTTGCTAGACCCATTGAATTTAAGCCTGAGGAAACGAGAGCTTAATTAGAGAAATGAGCCAGAAAGACTTTACTCCATGTTTCCTTGAGAAACTGCTGGATATCTGCTGCTGGGCATTCAACTCATCTCTGTCTTCCTCCACTGCATATTGAAATGCATGAGTCACACGCAAGCTGGAAGTCAGTGGCTGATGCATCTGTCTCACACTCACACCCACGGGTAGCAATGAGGCAAAGATGCACCCAATGGAGAGGCCAAATGCACCTCAAATTAAACCACTCAGCTTTACATCAGTTGTATGAATGGGATTGCGAACCATGAGGAAAAGGTTAAGTGCAGGTGCGTACTTATTTATATTTAGCTTGGTTTAGTTTAGTTCTGTTTAGAGATACAGTGTGGAAACAGGCCCTTCAGCCCACTAAGTCTGTGCAGACCAGCGGTTGTCGGTACACTAATACTATCCTACACACTAGCGACAGTTTACAGAAGCTAATTATCCCACAAACCTGTGCATCTCAGGGATGTGTGAGGAAACTGGAGAACCCGGTGAAAACCTGTGTGGTCAACACACTAACTTTGTACTGACAGCACTAATCTTGACTTATTAGTCAAGATCGAATCTGGGTCTCTGGTACTGTAGGGCAGCAACTCTACCGCTATCCACCGTGCTGCCAATTCATTTTAATTTATCTCATATTGACTGGAACTGCCTTACTGCTGAGGACTTGTATGGGGCAGAATTTGTTAAATGTATCCAGGAAAGTTTTCTCAATCAATATGTAATAGTGCTACTCGAAAGGGAGCACATCTGACCTCCAATCAGGAAATGGGGCAGGCAAGTGACTGAAGTGTTAGTGGTACAGTACTTTAGGATCAGTGGCCACAATCTATTTTTTTCTAAATAGTCTCGAAAAAGATTGGACTGGCCCAGATGTTAAAGTCCTAAGTTGAAGGCAAATTTTGATGGCATTAGACAGGAACTTATAACGACATTTGAAAGACATTTGGACAGGTACGCGATATAAATAATTTAAAGGGATGTGGGGCAAATGCAAACAGGTGGAACTAGTGTAGTTGGGGTATCTTGGTTGGCGTGGGCTGTTTGAGATGAAGGGCCCACCTCTATTTTGTATGACTGTGATTTTATAACTTTTAACATTTAAGAAACAGTTAGGCAGGTATATGGATAGGACAAGTTAAGAGGGATAAGTGCCAAATGCCGGCGGGGGACTAGTGTAGATGGACACAAGTTTGCGTTCACAAGTTGTAGTAGTAGAATTAGGCCAATCGGCCCACTCTGCCATTCATTCATGGTTGATCTCTGCCTCCTAATCCCATTTTCCTGCCTTCTCCCCATAACCCTTGACACATGTTGATCGGTGTGGGCAAGTTGGCCAGAGGGCCTGTTTCCATGCTCTATGGCTCCATACACAGCAACTGCATACTTCTGAATATATATATTTTTTATTTAATGGAAAGATTAATTTTATCAGTAAAATGTAAACGCTTTATTAATATTCAAAGATCGAAAGCCTTGATACAGCTTGTTTAATGTATACTGACATCAGAGGTAAACACTCTATTCGGTCAAGCTATTACTTTGGGATATGTACAGGCTTTGACTTTATATGAAAGCTGTAATCTCCACAACTAAGCTGCAAACATTTGAAAAATTCCAAATTTGCTTTTTAGCTTATTAAACAGAAAAAAAAGCAATTACCACATACGATTTAATCCGGGTTTCCAGATTGGCTTTCATCAGCCTTAATTAAACGCTTTGTTAAACCGTCAAATGCTGAAGAGGCAATTCATTATTCAGGTTTCCCGATGATTGAGTGAAAAGATCAGAAGAAGAACAGAAAGAAAAAGAGCACAACGATAAACAAATGATAAGTTTAAGGTGGGGGAGGGAGTGGAGGTTTGTTGCAATTGGCACATTGTGCTTAGACAAATGGAACAATTTTCCACCTGCTTCTATTCTGTATGACTCTATGATTCTATGATTGTAATTTGGCAAGATTGACTGGGAGAGGCTTTTTGTAGGTAAATGGACATCTATAAAATGGGGGTCTTTTCAAAGGAATGTGCTTATCAAACATTCATCAGACCTTCTGGAGACAGGAACTCAGGATTCACTTCCTGAGGCCCAGTCGTGCATCTGCACTGCTCTGCTTTGCCGGAAAGCCATTGATTAGAGAGGAATAGCTTGCAGCTTCGTATCCAAAACAAATTAGTGCAGGTGGATAGTGGAAGAATTCAAGGAGTCAGTTACATCCACTGCTGTCTGGCCTGTTGTGTTTAGCACAGAATTGCAGAAGGTTTTCAAAGTAGGGCTTTCTCAGTGCCTTCTTCTAAGATATTGGACGATAGCCAGTAAATTAGATTGGAAAAAATAGGTACTTTGTCCATAAAATAAGTTGCTTTGTGCAAATGAATATTTCCTTCAGTAACTTTGTTAAAAGCCTTGTAATAGCTTTAGGATAATAAAGGCACAACTATAGCATTGCATCCACTAAATAGAATGTAGATGCTGTTTAATACACAAAAAGACACAAAGTGCTGGAGTATCTCAGCAGGTCAGGCAACTTCTCTGGAGGACATGGATAGGTGATGTTTCGGATTTGAGATCCTTCTTCAGACTGGAGATGGTCTCAATCCGAAATGTCACCTATCAATGTTCTCCAGAGATGTTGCCTGACGTGCTGAATTACTCCAGCACTCTGTGTCCTGTTGTGCATCCACTAATTAGTTAACAAATAACCAGGGTATCTTTGGAATACTCTTCCCTAGGTATTGATGCAATGTACAGCCTGAGCACAGTTAGATTTAATCCTTAACAAAGTACATGCCCAATATTACTTATTTTGCAAGGACATGGGATAAAGAAGGAACACTTCTTTCAGGATTATAAATAGCAGTGCAATCCCTTTAGAGCACCGCTAATCTCTTAAAAAGTTTGATTATCGAGTTTGAACCATCCATCTTGCCAATTTATAGGAGTTGTTGAAAGCCCTATATGAAAGGCACCACTTCCTGACATCTGCCCTAATTTTAACCTCTGCAGGTCTGCATGTGCCCTTTTATCCCTTGTTTCTCATCAAACAAGGTGACTAACAATGATCACAATTTGTACGTCATTCAAATGGCTTTAATTTTGACAGAATGATAGTAAAGGACAAAACATTTCATTTGCTTGGAAGATGGAAGATGGAAGGGTGGAAGTGGTCGTGGAAGAATTATGAAATAGAAAATGTGCATGCTATATGCAGCGTGTGAGGTAACTCAGTTAGATTCACCCACTCATGAACAGACTGCTTTGTTCAACATTCAATGGGATTGAATTAATTCCTGAAGCAGAGTAATGATATAAAAAAGAAGATATTTGGTTCTGACAAAGGACATGATGGATTGACAGAGTTTAATCAATTGTAGACCTGCCTTTATTTTCCAGGTCTCAACGAACCGTGTTGGCTTTAAGATACGTGGCAAATATTTCCACAGGAAAAAATATTGCACCAGCTAATTCACCAATAATAGAAGATTTATTTTGTACTGCAACTATAATGTGCTATTAAAGCACTTTAGGGATAGGAATATGTCCCAAGGTACTTCATGGATGCACGTTTGCAGGTTTACAAGCTTTGGCAATAAACCACGTAAGAACTTATTTATATATTTTAATGTGCAAAACAGCTGGAGCTTAGATTTCACCTTTGAGATGATTATTTAGTTTCTTCAATTTGCTAGGTTTGCATGTCTACAAGCACAGCCATTCAACCAAAATCATCTTGAAGATCGCAACAGTGACAAAAGATAAGCCCCCAAAAGCACCACAATTCTAGCTGGCTTAGAGCAGCATCGCTATCTATCAATCTATCCATCTATTCATCTATCCATCTATCCATCTATCCATCCATCCATCCATCCATCTATCTCTGAACTTGTTATCTTCTGGTTGCGCGGTCGTTCTATTTGCACAAAAATGGTTCGCAATAGCGCTACAATTTTCACTTCGAGTTCATTCACCGTTCTCCTGTGCTGCGAGCCCACCAAGTTTTGTTCCGATCTGTTGAATGTCGTAAAGGTTAGCAAGGTTTAAAAATCTTTAAAACCGCACGTGAGCAGATCGATCTCTTCTCCTGCCAGTCAGTCATGGATTGGTCTCTTCCTCTGTCACTCCCCGGGACGGTCCACCCCTTCCTGCGCCATCACGTCTTTACTGTACCTGAGGATGGCCGGTGAAGGTTTCCAACCAGACACAATTTTCGGAGGGACCCGAAGCAGCCCAACCCCAAGCAGCCCAGCTTTAACGGCCATGGGACTTGTCATAGCTCGCCGGGGGCTCCAACATTAAGATCTGGAGCGGAGCCTTACATCGCCCAGCACGGCCTTAACGGCCGTGGGACTTGCCATCGCCCGCCGAGGGCTTTTACATCGGGAGGAGAATGCAACACAGGGGAGAGACAAGACTTTGCCTTCCATCACAGTGAGAAGGAGATTCACTGTGATGGATGTTTGTGTAAATTGTGTTGGTTCTTTTCTTGTTGTATGACTGCAGAAACCAAATTTTGTTTGAACTACTTTTGAGGTTCAAATGACAATACATTTGTATTGGACTGTATTGTACTGTATCTGGGACCCTGCCCAGCCCAGCCCAAGACCGAAGACCCAGGAAACCCAGACCAGCCCAAAGTCAGTGATCTAGCCCAGCCCATTCCATGGGTTTAGAGGGATATGGGCCAAATGCAGACAAATGGGACTAGCCCAATATGCCAACTTGGCCAGCCATGAACAAGATAGGTTGAGATTTGCCACAGAGGGTAGTTGAGGCCAGTTCATTGGCTATATTTAAGAGGGAGTTAGATGTGGCCCTTGTGGCTAAGGGGATCAGAGGGTATGGAGAGAAGGCGGGTACAGGATACTGAGTTGGATGATCAGCCATGATCATATTGAACGGTGGTGCAGGCTCGAAGGGCTGAATGGCCTACTCCTGCACCTAATTTCTATGTTTCTATGTTTCTAAGGGCCTGTTTCTGTGCTGGACAGCTCTATGACTCTGTGTCTCTTTAAATACCCCTCATGTAAATTAACAAAAAACATGTTGGAGATCCCTCTATATAACAATTACAGCACGGAAACAGGCCATCTCGGCCCTTCTAGTCTCTGCTAGAGAACATAAACTCTGCTTTGGGAAGTGCAGGACCTCTTGATAACCTTTATCTCATTTGCTCAGTATTCACAGACAAAGTGTCCAGATCATCCATCATTGGCATTTGGCTCTTTATTCCATCTGGAAGGGTTTCGGCCTAAAACATTACCTATTCCTTTTCTCCAGAGATGCTTTTTGACCCGCTGAGCTACTCCAGCTTTTTGAGTCTACCTTCAGTTAAATCTGCATCTGCGTCTCTATCTTCAGTTTGCGATCTGTGTAATTGGTGGTGTATTTAACAAGCCTAACATTTTGGCTAAACCTTCTTGATCCAGCTGATAGTATTTGTTTGTCTCTTTCTAATAGTGATCTGGGCATAAACATCAGCTTCTCAGAAACATCTTCCATCAATAAGATAACACTGCAGCAATGCATCATAAGATAAGTTTAACTCTCCGTCTGGTGAGTTGTGAACTAACACATCAGCAAACAGCAGCAATTGTTTGGAATGCACAAAAGCCTTTTCTTGCACTTTGCCCTATCCTCACTTCCCATCTTTCCACTGCAATTGATGCAATGGGGCTAAGGATGTTGGTAAACCAAGCAAGTATTTATTACAGTAGAATGATCCAAAATGTGCTTTCAGCTCAGTTACATTAGCTGGGGCATCAGTAATGGTTTCTGACATTCGTTGTGGGTCTTTTAATGCCTACATGAAGTTTCAAATACCATGCCTCGTTCACCAGTAAAATACACGTACATCTCCTTAAATGCATGCTTGCCTTTTCCTGTCTGCTCAACACTTGTGTGAGATCGTGCAGATATTCATCTTTGAGGTTTCCATAACCAGGATATTATCCGTGTACACATTCACCCTAAGAACACCTTGCACTACATCCTCCATAGTCATGAATGACAACAATTTAACCCGGAGTATGGGAATCAAGAACGTGAGGACATATGTATAATGTGAGAGAGGAAAAAAATGATAGGAATCTGAGGGGCAACTTTTTTACAGAGGGTGGTGGATATATGGAACAAGCTACCAGAGGAGGTAGTTGAGGTTGGTACTATAACAACATGTAAAAGACATATGGACAGATACATGAATAGAAAAGGTATTGAAGAATATGGCCCAAAACATGTAGTTAGGACTATTGTAGCTAGGGCATTTGGTGGCAAGGGCAAGTTGGGCTGAAGGGCCTGTTTCCATGCTGTATGACTCTAAGGCTCCATAACAGGCACTGACAAAAATCCAAGGGAAGCCAATTCAATTTGAGCAAACCAACGCATGAGTTAATAGTCAAAGATATCTGAAACAGATCCTCTGACACTCTCTGCTGGTGTTCATGACTCATATCTATTTCCATTGCCCTTCCACCATAATGAGAATGAATGAGATAGTTACCGGGGCAAGACATGATTAACTGTCAATTTGCAATCTCCATAAATCCATGCATACACACATCCTTAATAGGTTCAAACCAAGTCAAGTCAAGTCAACTTCATTGTCACACTCATGGGGACAGTGTGGTACTGCTGCAATGAAAATCTTGCTTGCAGCAGCATTGCAGACACAAAGACTCAAACAATACACAGAACATAAACTATAATTAAATTATACAAGATAGTAAAAGAAAAAGACTGCAAAATCAAGACAGAAGTGCAAAAACACAGTTAGAAAATTTGTCCATCATAGTGCAAAAGATCACCCTCCCTCATCCTCTTGTGCTTCTTGTCCTAACCTGCCCAATCTACATCTAGACCATGCTGCCTCAGCAAGGCCACCAGCATAATCAAGGGTGAGTCTTATACCAAACACTTCCTTTTCTGCCCTCTCCCAGCAGGCAAGAGGTGCAGAAGTGTGAAAATGGTGCCAGCGCAATAACCTGGCCCTCAACACAAGCAAAACCAAGGAACTGATTGTGGACTTTGGAAGGAGCAGGATGGGGACACACAGTCCCGTTTATATCAATGGGTCGATGGTTGAAAGGGTCAAGAGCTTCAAATTCCTGGGCGTGCACATCTCTGAAGATCTTTCCTGGTCCGAGAACACTGATGAAATTATCAAGAAAGCACATCAGCACCTCTACTTCCTGAGCATATTACGGAGAGTCGGTTTGTCAAGGAGGACTATCTCTAACTTTTACAAGTGCACAGTAGAGAGCTTGCTGACCGGTTGCATCATGGCTTGGTTTGGCAACTTGAGCACCCTGGAGAGGAAAAGACTACAAAAAGTAGTAAACACTGCCCAGTCGATTATCGGCTCTGACCTTCCTTCCATTGAGGGGATTTATCGTAGTCGCTGCCTCAAAAAGGCTGGCAGCATCATCAAGGACCCACACCATCCTGGCCACACACTCATCTCCCTGCTGCCTTCAGGTAGAAGGTACAGGAGCCTGAAGACTGCAATAGCCAGGTTCCGGAATAGCTACTTCCCCACAGCCATCAGGTTATTAAACCTGGTTCGGACAAAACTCTGAACATTAATAATCCATTGTCAGTTATTTGCACTTGATCAGTTTATTTATTCATGTGTGTATACATTTAAATAATGGTATATGGACACGCTGATCTGTTTTGTAGTCAATGCCTACTATGTTCTGTTGTGCTGAAGCAAAGCAAGAATTTCATTGTCCTACCAGGGACACATGACAATAAACTCACTTGAACTTTAGATTCAGGGACAGTTTCTTCCCAGCTGTTATAAGGCAATTAAACCACTCTATCACCAACTAGAGAGCAGTCCTGAGCTACCATTTACCTCATTGGAGACACCTTGGACTATCGTTAATCACACTTTACCTTGTACGATGCGTTTTTCGCTTTATCCTGTATCTTTGGATGGCTTGATTGTAATCATGTCTAGCCTCTTCACTGACTGGATAGCACGCAACAAAAAACTTCTCGCTGTACTTGGTGCATGTGACAATAAATTAAACTAAACTAAATGAGAAATAGAAAGCAAGCTTGAATGGATCCCTGGGGAACCCCAGAGTTTACAATGCAAGTGTGGGAAGAAAATCCGTTGGAAGTAATTCAGTGTTCATAACTGGTGAGTCTATTAAAGGAAAATGATTTGCATAACTTCTGAAATTGTCATTCAGCCTACACTTGCAATGATGTGGCAGTGGAGCTTGTGATAACACATCTAATGAGATTAGTCAGACCTTCTTTCCCTTGTGCTTCATTGGAGCTTTAACAATTCCATGATTTAATTCTATTTTTCTTACCCAAGGTAAGATAGCAATAATTCACAGTGCATGCCGAGACATACATACAGTATTCTGATAAAGAGATAGGATGGAAGGCTGTAACATTATCATCACCCTTAGCCTATTTCTTACAGTGCAACACTAGGCAGGCACTGGGGCTTTACTTCTCTTATCACCGTATAAACTCTTCAACAGACATCATAATTCTACGAGATAATCTTACTGTATTTTAAAAGCGTGCATTTTAATTATTAGTGTAAAAGAAGATTGCTTATCTTCATTTCAAATATTATTTTTAAATACTATTGCTGCAGCTCTGCAAGAACAAATTAACACATTTTCCTCTCCTTATGTATTAGAACTCCCAGTTGATTTTTTTTACAGGAACATTCCCAGTACTTCCTAATCCCTGAGAATAGAAAGTCTGAAGAAGGGTCCTGACATCGAAACATCACTTATGCATGCTCTCCAGACCTTGCATCTATCTCGTCCCTCCCCTCCCTCTCCACCTAAACAATGTTCATCTTTTCTATAATCTTCACACAATACAGAACTGTCTAATCCTTTTGCCTCATACCTTATGTGTGTTCATCTCTCGTCGTTGTCCACCCATCTGCCTATGATCCCCCATCCCCCTTGATGCTGTTAACCTATGACCTGCCAGGCTTGTCCTACCCCTCCACTCTTCTAGCTTTCTTTCCTCCCAACACTGAAATCAGTCTGAGCAAGGGTCCAGACCTGGAACATTGCCTATCCATGTTCTCCAGGGTTGCTGCCTGATCTGCTGAGTTACTCCAGCATTTTGTATCTCTCCAGATTGCTGCCTGACCCGCTAAGTTACTCAGGCACTTTTGTGTATTTTGCTGAGAGTAAATATGAGTGAAGATTAACTGTAGTTTCAAAATTTGCTCTTTTGGGGGCAGCATTAGCTAAATCTCAGCATTGTACTGGTTGCTCGGCTGATCAAATAAGCCACAAAGTTTTCGAATTAGAGCAAATTTTGTTTTAATTTGGATTTTACACACTTTCTGGAAAGAACATTGTGGCAGATAACAAAATGGGTTGTAAAAATGATTATGGCATTTCTTAATTACTTTGTGTAGATTTGGTTTTGTTCTCTGAAAGAAGTTTGTACATTGCTTCTGAGGAGACTGCAGAGTGGAACAGGGAAGAGGTTGTCCTTTGCAGAAACATACACGATTACAGTGGTTTGGTAAGCAAATTAATTTGATCTTTTTCTGTATAAATTGTGTCTATTCTTTTCTGTCTTGTGATGAACTGCATCCTTCGTCCTTTAAATAAGACAGATACAATTATGATCTCAGGTGTAATAATAACACACACAAATCAATGCAGCTCCAAGCACTAAATATTTCTGACAGGTCAAAAAAGAAGTTGAAAGTATTGTACAAATCCTAAGAATGTATTTTGTAATATTTTCTACTCTTCTCACTCCCTTAATGCAAACAGGTGCTCCACAAATTATCATAGCAGCTGATGTGATATTTGGTTTGCTAGTTTAGTCATAGAGTCATAGAAAATAAAACATAGAACAGCAAAAAAAACCAGACCCTTTGGCCCACAGTGTCTATGCCGAACGTGATATCAAGACCAATTCTTATCTGACTGCACATAATCCTTACTCCTCCATTCCTTGCATATCCATATGACTATCCAAAATTCTCTTAAATGCTTCTATCATAACTGCCTCAACCACCATCCTGGCTGAACGTTCCAGGCACCCAAAGTCTGTGTAAAAGAAATCTGCCTGGCACTTTTCCGTTAAACTTTGCTCCTCTCCTTTGCTTAAAGCTGTACCCTCTAGTATTTGATTTTTTTCATCATGGGAAAAGGGTCTGACTGTCCACCCTATCTCTCATAATTTTATATTTCAAACAGTTCTGCACCCAAATTCTGTCATTTCAAAGAAAACAGTCCAAATCTACTCAACATCTCCCTGAAGCTGATACCCCTTAATCCAGGCATCATTCTGGTAAATCGATTTAACCATCCATTCCACAGCCTCCACACCCTTCCTGCAATGGGGCGGCCAGGACTGCATGCAATACTACAAATGCGGCCTACCAAAGTCCGATAAAACTACATCATGACTTCCTGACTAATGACAGCCTGTTATAGAGTCATACGGAAGGGAAACAGGCCCAACCTGTCCATGCTGACCAAGGTGTCCCATCTAAGCTTGTTCCATTTCCTTGTGTTTTTGTCAATCTATACTATTACTAAAAGTCTCAACTTGACCACTTCCTGTCTACATGTAAATATTTTTTTAGAAAAACGCTACCCGATATCGCTATGATGTTTTCGCCATCTTACTCACCGTACTCCTCTCCTCTAACCGCCCCAATGTTTTTTCCGATCGGAGAAATAATAAAAAAGTTATGAATGTTTTAAAAATCGTGAGATCAGCAGATTAGTCTTCTCACCTGTCAGTCACCATGATGAAGGTAACGCCCCTTCCGGGGGGGCAAGGAGAATAAAGCCCCAGGGGTCGGACCTGAGTCAGTCACCCCGGAAAACCGCAAACTGTGCTGCTTGAACTGAATTGAAGGGTTGGCCCGCAAACTGTGCTGCTTGAACTGAATTGAAGGATTGGTCTGCAAACTGTGCTGCTTGAACTGAATTGAAGGGTTGGTCCGCAAGCTGTGCTGATTGAACTGAATTGAAGGATTGGTCCGCAAACTGTGCTGATTGAACTGAATTGAAGGGTTGGTCCGCAAACTGTGCTGCTTGAACTGAATTGAAGGGTTGGTCCCCACTGGCCACCAATATTGGAATTGGTGGGGAGGTGGAATATTGCGTTGGGGGACCAACCCTCCCGTGTGAACATGGAACCCAACAGGTCCCACTTAATCTAGTATTCCTTTAAATCTTTCTTATCCATGCAACAGTCTAAGCATCTTTTAAATGCTTTTGTTGTACCTGCCTCAACTACCTCCTCGAGCAGCTTGTTCCAAATAACTACCACGTCTAAGTGAAAAAGTTGCTCCTCAGATTTCAATTCTTGTTCCTCTCACCAGAAATCTGGTACTCTGGTTGTTAATTCCGCTACTCTGGGGAAAAGACTCTGTTAACTCATCCTATCTATTCCATTTAGTTCTATTTTGAGATATAGGAAACATGAAACATGCTTTGGCCCACCGAGTCCACATCAAATATCGATCACCCTTTCACACTATGTTATCCCACTCTTTCTATGTTATCCCGCTTTCTCATACTAAATGCTAGTGGCAATTTATGGAGGCCAATTAACCTACAAACCTGCAAGACTTTGGGATGTGGGAAACCCACGCAGTCGCAGCGAGAACGTCAGGATTGAACCTGGATCGAGGCACTGTTAAGCAGCAATTCTACCAGCTGCGTCACAGTGCCAACCTGAATAAAACATTTTGTAATAGTTTCCATTGTTCTCACACGGTCCCATATTGCATGCAGGAACTCAACAAAAGTATCTTTGTTTGCTTAATTTGATAGTTTGCCTGTCTGGAGTAATGCTGAGTGGAAGCAATGGTCTGAAGTTTTTTTACTTTGTTCAGCGAATAAAGCAATCACCTGGGGTGGAAATGGTAATGAGATAGTGTAGTCTGTGCACACAGAACAGTGCACATGAGAAGACAGGGAGACCGGTACTGTGACCAAATGCGAGCCTAGGATGGTATAGAAGTGAAACAGTTCGCTGAGAAACCAGCCATTTTGTTTCGTCTGTAATCACGTTGCCATGGACATCATAAAGGTTTGGAAGGAAGGAGTAAAGGCTTCTTTCACTCGATTGGCAGGGGGCGGGGGGAATTTGTGTTTCAGTTAGGGATTACGCTCCAGACTGCAGGAGTATGTGCTGAGAGATGCACTAAAGCTTGATGCAGCCAATGCCAAGGCTCTGCGGGGGAGGAGCACAGGCTAGAGTCCTTCATGCAGGAAGGAACCGCAGACGCTAATTTATACCAAAAATAGACACACAGTGCTGGAGTAATTCAGCAGATCAGGCAGCATCTCTGAAGAAAAGAACAGGTGACATTTCAGAACAGAACACTTCACTTGAAACGTCACCTATTCTTTTTCTCCAGAGATGCTGCCTGACCCACTAAGTTACTCCAACATTTTGCGTCTGCCTAGGGTTTGTCCACTGCTGCATATTGGGGGGGAGGGTCTGGTGGATATGCCCTTCAAAGAAGGGATATAATCCCAGGGTGTTGAATGGCAATGGTGCCTGGTGTAATCATAGTTTTTGTACTAACAATACTAACAAATTCAATGCTAATGAATGTAAGTATAGCCGCTGAGAATGTCAGAAGAGTGTTTGCACAGTTCTTTAGTTTTAATTTATAGTTTTAGAGATACAGCGCGGAAACAGGCCCTTCAGCCCAAAGAGTTTGTGCCGACCAGCAATCCCCGCACATTAACACTATCCACCACTTTAGACTAGACATTAGGCAATAGACAATAGGTGCAGGAGTAGGCCATTCAGCCCTTCGGGCCAGCACCGCTATGCACTGTGATCATGGCTGATCATCCACAATCAGTACCCCGTTCCTGCGTTCTCCCCATATCCCTTGACTCCGCTATCTTTAAGAGCTCTATCGAATCTCTCTTAAAAGCATCCAGAGAATTGGCCTCCACTGCCTTCTGAGGCAGAGAATTCTATAGATTCACAACTCTCTGGGTGAAAACGTTTTTCCTCATCTAAGTTCTAAATGGCCTACCCCTTATTCTTGAACTGTGGCCCCTAAGTCTGGACTCCCCCAACATGTTTGGGAACATGTTTTCTGCCTTTAGCATGTCCAATCCTTAATAATTTTGAATAATAAGTTTGAATAAAATTCCCTATCATCCTTCTAAATTCCAGAGTATACAAACCCAGTCGCTCCTTTCAACATATGACAGTCCCGTCATCCCGGGAATTAACCTTGTGAACCTACACTGCACTCCCTCAATAGCAAGAATGGCCTTCCTCATATTTGGAGACCAGATGTGGCTTCACCAGGGCCCTGTACAAAGGCAGAAGGACCTCTTTGCTCCTACACTCAACTCCTCTTGTTATGAAGGCCAACATGCCATTAGCTTTCATCACTGCCTGCTGTACTTGCACGCTTACTTTCAGTGACAGATGTACAAGGACACTCAAATCTCATTGTACTTGCCCTATTCCTAACTTGACATCATTCAGATAATAATCTGCCTTCCTGCTCTTGCCACCAAAGTGGATAACCTCACTAGGAAGAAATTACAATTATACCAAGCCAATTAACCTACAAACCTGTACGTCTTTGGAATGTGGGAGAAAACCGGAGCACCCGGAGAAAATTTACATGGGTCACGGGGAGAACGTACAAAACCTTTTACGTATGAACGTAAGGCCATGCACCCATAATCATGATCAAACCCAGGTTTCTGGCGCTGTAAGGCAGCAACTCTATTGCTGTGCCACTTGTTTTGTATTTATTCTTTATTCTGAATAAAGATTTTGTTGGAAAAAAAAATCCAAGTTCAAGGGAATAAAAAGTGTCTCCTGAAAGTGCCTGATGGGCAATGTTTTCATTCAGAGGGTGATATATGCCAGAAGAGTCAAGAGTGTTTAATTTTCTGATATACTGAAAAGGAGCAGTGAAATTCTTACTTACATTAGCACAACAGGTTTGTAACCACGGTACTCAATATAATAAACACATCTTTTAAAATGCAATAAATTAAAAAAAAACAATATATGCAAGGCAAAGCCCGATGAACGAGTTTCAAGAGAAGGTAGTTGAGGCAGGTACCTGCTTCCCAAGGTTCTGTACTCCATGTCCTGCGGTGATAAAGCCTTGGGAAGACTTCCCTGCTCTTGTAACAAAATCCAAATGGTCTCTTGAAAATGAATTTGCTGGGCTGGAAGATTCTGCTGCTAATTAATAACCTTCAAGGTATAAGTCTGTTCAGGATGAAATGCCAGACAATTTGTAGCAGAACAGTTGCTGTAATTCACTGGAGTATACATTTTAATTATGTATGATTTAATATTAGTTTTTTTAAATGTCCTTATGGTGACTTTTTTTCACTCAAGGCAAAAGAACATGCTGCAAGAATGTGAAAGGCTCCCTCACGTCAAGTAAACGGGTGCAAACATCAACGGTAGAACATAACAACGGAGATAAATGCAGGATAAATGCATGGCAAAATAGATACAGTAAATGCAGGAGTAAAAACGAAGGAAAGCAGCCAGAATTGGTCATTACTGTCAATAAACTATGGCTGATATTTTACCTTAATGTCATTATCCTATACAAACCCCATATCCCTTGATTTCCTTCATATCTAAAATCTTCTTCACCATGCTATCTATCTCAATGCCACTTTCAGGGAATTATGTAGTTGCACTCCAAGATCCCTCTGCTCTAAAACACTTCCAAAGGCTCTATTACCCACTGTGAAGATCCTGCCCTGGTTTGACTTCTCAAAGTGAGACATTTCATACTTATCTGAACTAAACTTCATTTGTCATTCCTCTGCCCACATGCCCTGCTGATCAAGATCCCATTATAATTTTTGATAACCATCTTCACCGTTTACGACACCACCTATTTTATCGTCATCTGTAACCTTGCAAATCATGCCTGTGGAGCTTCAGGCACCGTCTCTACTAACTGCACGATTGTGCTGCCTAAAGATGCATTGTCTCTCATCATTTCTTGTATTGTTTTTTAGATCATATTGTTTGCACCTATTTGTAGCTCTTTTAATGCAAATAATGGTGAGCTGCATCGCAGTGATGTTGTGCAAAAACAGAAAAGATTTATTACTATTTTCTTCCCTTTCAAGACCTTAGCAAACTAAATTGCCATTTGAGATTGGGGATGCGAAATTTCTTTTCTCAGAGGATTGTGTATTTTGGAATTCTTTACCAAGAGAGGTGCAGAGATGGATTAATTAAATCTATTTAAGCCAATGATCATCATACACTTGAACCATAATGGAGTGTTGGGGTTATGGGATGGAACAGGAAAGTTGTGTTGAGGACAAGGTTGGATTGGGCAGCAGCTTATTAAAAGATGTGGCGGTTTTGAGGGGCCAATTGTCCTACACATGCACCGTTTCTTGCGTTGTTATTTCCGGCTTGTTCTATTTTAGGTCAGATTTATCTTCGGAATAATGTTGGAGCCTGAGATATATATATTGGCTTTTCTTGACCCAGGAGATCTTCCCTGCTGTGTCTGAAACAGAGTGTAGATCTTTCAGGTCCCCCAGAGAGGGGACTCTCCCCCCCACCCCCCCCCCCCCACCAGAAGGGGCATGGCCTTCATGGCGTGATTGACAGGAGAGAGAATCTCAACATTTTTTAAATACTAATAACTCTTTTATTTTTAATCAATGGGAAAAATCTTCGGCACCTGATGAGCGGAGGGAGACTCTGAGTAAGATGGCCAAAAATCACAGCTGTACGTGGTAGCGTTTATTTCTAAAATTTATATACAACGCAAACAGGAAGTGGTCAAGATTAGACTTTCTTGGGGGGATGGAGGTGTGTGGGGGAAATGCAGCAGACACAGCTCGCACTGTGCTCACCCCACACTTTCAGCTTTCGGCCTCACTCTGCAGTTTCCAGTCCCACTCTGGCTTCACTCAGAGGCTTCCGGTTCAACACAGTAGCCCCCGGCTGGTTGTGCTGGTCGCCGCAGAAACAGTCCGTAAGCCACGCGTTCCCCGCGGGCTGCACATTCTTCGCGGGCTGCGCATTCTTCGCGGGCTGCGCACTCTGCACGTTCTGCTCAACACACTACGCCCCTTCAGCTTTTTATTCTCCTCGCTACGTTATTCGCAGTGGGTTTCTGACGGGGTGATTTTTAAATTTTCATAACTTTTGTATTATTTCACCAATCAGAACAAAACTTATTTGACTTGCCGTAGAGGAGAATGGTGGGTAACGTGGCGAAAAATCGGGGATCGATTTTGGGCATATTTAATTACAACACAGACCAGAAGTGGTCAACATGAGAGTTTGGGGAATGGTGTATATAGATGTGACTATTCAAGGAATAGGGGCATATGGATCAAGAAACAGACAGCATAGGGTTAAGGTGCCGGAGGTAAGAATTAATAGGAACCTGAGGACAAACCTTTTTACACAAAGGGTGGTAGGTATATCAACGAGCTACCAGAAGAGGTAGGTGAGGCAGGTACTATCATAACATTTAGCCAACATTTGGACAGGTACATGGATAGGATAGGGTTAGAGAAATATGGGTCAAATGCAGGCAGGTGGGATGAGTGTAGATGGGGTATATTTGACAGCGTGGGCAAGTTAGGCCTAAGGGCCTGTTTCCATACTGTATGACTATGACTCTATGGATCATGTGCATCCAGATAGGAATAGTAATCTTGGTGTGATGTTCAGCACGGGTAATTTGGGGTAAAGGGCCTGCTCATAGGGTGTACTGTTCCATGTTCTATGCAAAGTCGCATTCAACAGATGTTTCTGTTGCTTGTGTAAACCTCTCTCAGCCTTGATTTTTGTGCTCAGTTTCTGAAGTCGAATTGAATCTACTGCTTTAAAAAACTCTGAGGCAAAAAACACGAGAACAAAGCCAGAGCTTCCATGTGCGTTTCTACCTCATGATGTACAACCACTCTATCACTCAAAAGCATATGAAAGAAATTAAAGCCACAAACATCAGACCATTTTCTTCTCAACCCATCAGAAAGGGCGGCCTTTGTGGGGCTTTTGTAGAACACAGAACGATTGAAGAATTTGTAGAGTAGCTGTGATGTTAGAATTGGTGTGTGAGCCATGCTATTTGGCAAGGGACCAAACCCGTTCTTTCAAATGAAGTACTTCAGTTAACATCAGGCAAACTCTCAAGGTATGAACAGAATGCAAATGCAGTCTTTCATATTGTAATTGTGAAAAGCAAATTTAATAGATTCTCTCACAATACTGTTTTGCAGAGTAATATGTCAATAAACAATAGGTGCAGGAGTAGGCCATTCGGCCCTTCGAGCCAGCAGGGTCATTTGACATTTGTATTTTTAAAATTTTTATTTTTGAAATGAATGGAATGTATGCATTATTTTGTGGCAATGCAAACTCCAGCAAAGCTGTTTGCTAATTAATGTGAATACATCCATTAACTAAATCTGTTTTGATTACGGTAGTCATTTTAAATGTATTTTGATGGGCTTTTTAAAATAGTCTTTTTTTAATTTGTCTTCAACCATTGTAAATTAGTTGCCAGACTAATTTAGTTTCCTTTGGTCCACTCCAAAGTGGTGTTGTATAATTAAAATGTATCTATTCTATACATAATGTAATTGATTACCGTATTTAAATCTGTGAGACCTGGTGAGCTGCAGAATTTCATCTATGAAAAGTGATTATTTTTAAATTAAAAAAAATATTTTACACAAAATACTGGAGTAACTGAGCCAGGCAGCATTTCTGGAGATCAGGGACAGCTGGCATTTCAGGTCAAGGCCCTTCTTCAGGCTGATTGTAGGGTGGGGTGGGGAAAAGAATGCTGGAAGAGAGGACAGGCAGGACAAAGTGTAGCAGGTGGATAGGTGGATGCAGGCAAGGTGGGTTCCGATGGGCAGATGGTTGGAACAAAGGCCAGAGATAAAAGCAGAAGGTGTGAGACAGGATTGCAGAATTGTGAATTGTGAAGCTAGAGAGAAGCTGGAAGATGTAGCTGGGGAAATGTGGATTTGGGTGTGCACACACTTATCTTTCAACCCAAAATCATTGGTGTTGATTGATCTCAAGGATTGTTACCAGGTTATAGTTTCTACTGTACAAGCTTGAATATTGAATGTCAGCAGACTACCCAAGGTTAGGATCTTCATTCCTGCTGAACCAGACCCTGGCTGTGCAGGATTTTGTTTAGTTTAGAGATACAGCATGGAAACAGGCTCTTTGGCCCACTGAGGCCACGCTGACCATCAATCACTCAGTCACATTAGTTCTATGTTATCCGTCTTTCTCATCCACACCCTACACATGAGGGGCTATTTACAGAGGCTAATTAGCCCACAAACTCACATGAATTTGAGATGCGGGAAGAAACCGGAGTACCCGGAAAAACCCCACGCGGTCACAGGGAGAATGCACAAACTCTACACAGACATCACCTGAGATCATGATCGAACCCAAGTCTCTGGTGCTGTGAGGCAGCACTTCTACCAGCGGCACCACTGTGTAGACCATAAACAGAAACTGTGCACCTTATCCACCCCCCCCCCCCCCACCCCCCCTTTTTGTCTTGTTTTTGCACTGAATAGGAGCAGTTTTTAATCTCACTGTACATGTGTATAGTGACAATAAAAGGCATTCTGATTCTGATTCTGAGATGCAACCATGCATGCAAATGGTTACATACATGCAGGCACACACACACACACACACGGTGTACAAGTGTTATTGTCAAGCACTGTGTAGTTTCTAGATTTACATCAGGATCTAATTTCCTTCACCAAGCTTGGAAGTGCGGGCTATATTTCACCACTCTAGTCTTTTATTTCTCACTCAGTACAGTTTAGGATATTGACCAGACACTCGGGCTCCACAATGTGACATTCAGGTGTCTTCAGTTTCAGCTTCACATTACATGTTGATAATTTCAAACAGTAGCTAATTTGAGGCTAACAAAATAGATCCAAATTCCTCTATTTAACTTTACAGTCCCTGCAGTTGATTGAAGTGACGGCTCCAACGGCTGCAGTACACATGCAGCAAAAGGAGGTTTAATGTTTACTCAACCAAATGGGACCTGTTGGGCCCCGTCCCCCAATGTGGGAGGGGGGGGGGGGGGGGGGGGGGGGTGGCATCACACAGGAGTATGGGAGTTCCACTGTCACAGATACCAATTCCCTTAAATATTGACCAACACCCCAGCACACACACTGACAAACACAAATCTGCATATACTCAAAAAGCCTTCACACACGCACAAATACACACACACACACATACAATTCCAACTTCCTTTTAGTTTAAGAGTAAGGAAGACATTTTAACAGATCAAGTGCACTTGGTCCAATTCCTCAAATCTTGGGTTAGTATATATTTTAGTTGACCTCACAATGCAAGATAATAAAAAATAGGTCAGAGACCTTTGAAGTTTATCTGCCAGTCACTAAGATCATGGCTGATCTTTTACTTCAGTGCACTAGAGGGCAAGACTAGAGGTCTTCTTCTTATCGAGCCAGAGCTGAACACACTTCTCGGCATCTGCATATAATGGTGTCTGTCTTCTGGTGCTTCATGTGCGTGGTGGTGGAAAGAATGGAGAAAACAGGGCCGTGAAGTGAACACTTTTTCCTTGACCCGGATTATAGGTGAGAGGGGCAAAGTTTAAAGGAAATGTGCGTGGAAAAAACTTTTTAACACAGAGAGTGGTGGTTGCCTGGAACATGCTGCCAGCATGGAGGCAAATATGATAGTGGGATTTCAGAGGTTTTTAGATAGGCACGTGGATATTTAGTGAGTGGAGGGATATGGATCATGTGCAGGCAAAGGAGATTAGTGTAATTGGAAATCATATTCAGCATAGACATTGCGGGCCAAAGGGCCTGTTTCTGTGTTGTATTGTTCTATGTTCCATGTTCTATTTACAATATCCCATGTAAAACCATATACCTTAATTTGCTTAAGGCCGTGAGAGCAAAGAGTCTGAAACATAACTTCTGAATAGTGATCTCTTCAGTGTTCTTTTAACGCACTGAATACTTCACAGTGCTAATGGTTACAGCACTAAAGGGGCCACTATGGAATGTAAAGAACAAAATGTATTACTGATGTTGCTTCTACTCCAGGAACCTAGCGTGAATCCCTGCTCTCCTTGCTGCAATGTATTGCCATACCAGGAGCCAAGGAGAAATCACTAGACCGATGATGTGCTGTGCAGTTAAACAAAGAGATAGGAAGGAGGCAGCTTTCATCACATCCAAGGGGGTGATGTGGGAGACCATATGGTCCGGGTGGTCCGGCAACATGGAGCCAACGTTGGCAAACCACACTGTGTGCACCAGCTCACACCTCAGAGCACCATATCTCAGCTCTGAATGGCTGCATCAAATCTACAACAGCCATCACAGGAGTTCTCTCCACTATGAGCTGTGGGGAGATTCATTGCTGACAGAGCTCCGGTGGAGGGCAGGTGTACATGCCAGGACCCAGACACAGCTGCTCACTGCCTGAACAGGCAGGCCATTTTAAAGTAAAAAAATACACAAGTGCTGGAGTAACTTAGTGGGTCAGACAGCCTTTCTGGAGAACATGGATAGGTGAGATTTCAAGTTGGGACCCTTCTTCAGACTGATTCTACTTGGTGGAAAAAGCTGGAAGAGAGGTGGGTGTGGAACAAAGCCTGGGAAGTTTAGCTTTGTGTAGCTTAGAAAAATAGTACAGAAATAGGCCCTTCTGCCCGCTGCGTCTGCACCAACCGATGAGCACCCATACACTAGTTGCATACCACAGACTAGAGCAATTTACAAAGACTATTAACCTACAAACCTGCAAATCTTTGGAATGTGGGAGGTCCCACGCAGTCACAGGAAGAACATACAGACAGTAGCCATGCAGACATTACCCGTAGTCATGATTGAACCCGGTTCTTTGGGACTGTAATGAGCTTATCCCACTTAGGCGATTTTTCAGCCGATTGTCAAGTCCCCGACAGTCGCCTGAAAAACTGGCGACTGAAACGGCGACTGTCAGGGTCACACACATCGCTTCCTTCACTAGCCCGTTATGCAGGCGGAGGACAGAGCAAGCGGGGGGAGCGCTGTCTGAGTGAAATTTACACAGTGCAAAGCCAATGTGATGCAGGCACACACTTTGATGAACAGGAAGGTTGGCATTGCAATTAAGATGGTGAAAGCACAGTTTGCGGGAAGGGTCACGTAAGTCCTTTAAATGGGACGTGGGGGAGAGGGGGGGGAGAAGGGGGGGGAGAATGGAGAGAAGGGGTGAGAAGGAGTGGAGACAACTTTTAAGAAGTCAGAGACACACGCTGTGAAGCTCGGCGGACATTAACATTACCGGTCATTTATCTTTGGTTCTGAAAACAGCTGCTTACGTTTTTTTCCCCAATGAGCCAATGAAATTCACCGGTCAGCACTGGCTACAACCTACCAGAAGTTACCACAACTTTCGACCTCCTCGCAACTCACTAGCAATGCACCAGAATTCTCGCCATTCTGGTTGCCGCTAATTTGTCAACATGTTAAAAAATTTGCAGCAACCACAATGAGGATGCGACTTGTTCCCAGAATGCGGGAACACCTCACAACCATGAAGGCGACCCAGAAACCACCCATAAACATGTGGCGACCATGTGGCGACCGCATAGCCTCTGGCAATCGCCAAAAAAGTTGGCTAAGTAGGACAGGCCCTTAAGGCAGCAAATGGTGATAGGTGCACTTTGTGTCATATTTAGTAAACCAGTTCCTTGTGCCCACATTTTACTCCTCCACTGTAAAACGTCATTAAGGTAAGTCTAACTTGAGGAAATTCTCCTCCTCTCTCTGACAGGAGTTTTGTGAGACCCTCTCTCACAGCTCCCCCTCTGTGATTCCTGGTGTTCTCCTGCTTTTCCAACTATCACTTGCCCGGTTTTGTCCTTTATCCTTACCCCACCTCTCTTCCAGCTTTCTCCCCCCTACTGCAATCAGTCTGGTAAAGGATCCCGACCTGAAACATTGTCTATCCATGTTCTCCAGAGATGTTGCCTCACTCGTTGAGTTAGTCCAGCATTTTGTGTCCAATTTTGTAAACTAGCATCTGCAGTTCCTTGTGTCTTTTTTAAAGTACAGGAGGAACATGAGGGTGAGGGTTCGGACTGGAGGATCAAGAGCACTGTAACAATTCTGTTCTGCAAGGTAGCGATAGGCAGTTACCACTGTAAAACCAAAATGACTGCACTAAATTTTGTTTCCATTTTGTCAATGTCTGTAACACATGTGCACCCGGCGAGTGCAATCAATACAGCATTCCATCCTTTCCAGATTTACAGTCACATAATGGGATTAGTTACTAAAAACTGCCCATTATCTTATCGCACGAAGAACAAACACCAATTCCATCAGGCTTCTTTTGAAGCAGGGCTGTTAACACTGTTGCAACTAATCTTATTTAGAGAATCTGAGCCTGTCTAATTTGATCAAATTACAGACACTTGCACTGACATTTATGGATTTTGACAGGGCCGAGAGCAAACAGCAGCAGCTAACTTCACCATGTATGGCACACAATAGTGCTGTTATTTGCATGCACTTATCAGTCTCAAAACGATTGCTCACTGTTCAGCAGAAAGTATTTCAGTTGAATTTATGCATAACTGTATTTACTGGCTTTCACTCAAGCAAATAGGTCACAGCTATTAGTCACAAAAGATCAGCATGCTAGCTCTAATGGGGTCCTGAAGGGCATTGTCTTCATGCAAACTATGTTTGAGAAACAAATTGTCTGTTTACCATGCTCTGCAATGTTTCACTGCCTGCCATTAGTTTGTGCAAATATCTCTGTTATCCCTGCAACATACCAATGGTAAATTCACTGGCCTGTGCGGTGCCGTATTGAAATCTTTTAGCTTCAATCCCTACCACACCTCACGTCGACTTACATAGGGTCGTAAGATTTTAAATTCACTCTGTAACGTTACCTTGCTCTCCATTACAACCATGAATAAAGCAGACCTGTTTTCTCTTTTTAAGGATTGTTTGGTTTAGTTTAGTTTAGAGATTAAGTGTTTAAACTGGCCCTTCGGCCCAACGAGTCCATGCCGACCATCGATCACATATTCACATGCTCAGGGCCGGATTTAGATGAAGAGAGGCCCTAAGCTATTTCACTTGTGAGGGCCCCCCTCCCCTCCCAATCCCCCACCCCCACGACTCGGCTTTCAGGTCAGGCGATGCCCATGCCTATATTTAATCGAGGGCCAATCTGAAGAGGGGCATCAAGAATGCCAAACACAGATACAAGCTGCGGATCGAGGAGCACTTCGACAGCAACTCCGACCCCGATGCATGTGGCATGGCATCCAGGCAATCACTGACTACAGAGCCACCAACTCCACCCTCACTTCCGGCGACGCATCCTTCCATCACTTTTATGGCCGCTTTGAAAGGGACAACCAAGAGTTGGCCATCAAGGCTGTGCTCCCCGATGACCACCAGCCCCTCACACTCAACCCCTACGACGTGCACATGGCACTGAGTAGGATCAATGTACGTAAGGCTGCCGGCCCTGACGGCATCCCTGGGCGTGTCCTCAGGACCTGTGCTGCAGAGCTGACAGACGTCTGGACTGACATCTTCAACCTGTCACTTGCCCAGGCAGTTGTCCCCACGTGCTTTAAATCTACCTCCATCGTGCCAGTGCCAAAACACTCCACTGCGGCAAGCCTCAACGACTTCCGCCCAGTTGCACTCACCCCTATCATTGACAAGTGCTTTGAAAGGCTGGTCATGGCACACCTCAAATGCTGCCAACCTCCTATTCTGGACTCCTACCAGTTTTCATACCGCAAGAACAGGAGCACGAAGGATGCCATCTCAACGGCACTCCAGTCCGCCCTCTCCCACCTCGACAACAGAAACACTTATGTGAGAATGCTGTTCATCAACTACAGCTCAGCATTCAACACCATTATCCCCTCTAAATTGATCGCCAAACTCGATGACCTGGGCATCAACCCTTCCCTCTGCAATTGGTTACTGGACTTTCTAACCAACAGACCACAATCTGTTAGGTTGGATAACCTCTTCTACCCTCACCCTGAACACTGGCATACCCCAGGGCGGCGTGCTGAGCCCCCTCCTCTACTCCCTCTTCACCTACAACTGCATACCTGTACATGGTACCAACACCATCATCAAGTATGCAGATGACATGATGGTGATTGACCTCATCAGCGACAACGATGAGTCGGCCTACAGGGAGGAGGTTCAGCTCCTATCAGCATGGTGTGCCGACAATAACCTGGCCCTCAACTCCAAGAAGACCAAGGAGCTCATTGTGGACTTAAGGAGATCGATAGGCTGCACGCACAACCTCATCCATATCAACGGGACGGAGGTGGAACGTGTCTCCAGCTTCAGGTTCCTGGGGGTCAACATCTCAGATGACCTCTCCTGGACCCACAACACATCCTCGCTGATCAAGAAGGCTCATCAGCGTCTCTTCTTCCTGAGGAGACTTAAGAAGGTCCACCTGTCTCCTCATATTCTGATGAACTTCGAGAGCATCCTTACCAACTGCATCACAGTATGGTATGGTAACTGCTCTGTCGCCGACCGGAAAGCTCTGCAGAGGGTGGTGAAAATCGCCCAACACATCACAGGCTCCTCACTCCCCTCCATTGAGTCTGTCCATAGTAAACAATGCCTGAGCAGGGCGCACAGCATCGCCAGGGACAGCTCACACCCCAACCATAGACTGTTTACCCTCCTCCCATTCGGGAGACGCTACGGGTCCCTCCGCTGCCGTACCAGCAGGCTCAAGAACAGCTTCTTCCCTGCGGCTGTCACAATTCTCAACGCTGCACCTCAATGACTGCCTGTTTCAACCCCTCGCCCCCCCCCCGGACTATCCAATCACCAGCAAATTGCACGGATACCACTGTATATGTATAGATGTATATACTCATACTACTGCGCAATTACTTGTTTATTTGTAAGTTCGCCCTTCGGAGATACCAACTGCATTTCGTTGTCTCAGTATTGTACACTGCACAATAACAATTAAAGATTGAATTGAATTGAATTGAATTGAATAGAGGACCATGACTATCCGACAGTGACAGCGTGACACTTTTAGATCCTACTGCATGTTGTCATTAAACAGTTGGTTTTAAAATACATATTGGATTCATCGCGGAGCAGGCGATGCTTTACCTGGATCACCGTTTGAAGCTCTGGAATGTTGGGCATGCTGCTTCAACATCATGGAGCTGTGGTTTGCGGTGCTTCCAGCCTCGGGCCGCGTTGATTTCAACATCGTGCAGCCCTGGGATCCCTTTGCCATGGGCCGCCAGCGTGAATCTCCACCCAGCTCAGCCTGTGGACTTCAGGAGCCGCGGTCCCCGTTAGGAAGTGGCAGATTCGGAAGTCCAAGCCGCTGAGAATGTTCTCCCATTCCGACGTCGGATGGTGACCCCCAAATTTCATTGTACCAATGGCCATGGGGTGGGGGGGGGGGGTCCAAGAGGAGGGGGTCCGTTGGAGATGGGAAAAGGGATCATCAATGGAGGCGAGGACTCCTTCCCATGGAAGAAAGGTGTGAGGCAGAGGCGACGGAAGAAGAGCTCCAAATCACGGCGGGCGCAGACTCATTGCGTTGGGGACGAAGGGGGACAAAGGTGAGGCCATGGCCGGCCTTAAGCCGATTGGACCGATTGCTCCAAATTGGGCCTCGCGAGTGAGGGGGCCCCGCGTCAGAATAATCTACTCTCGGCTCAGGTAGATGTACCCCGGTTGGAGGGGGGAGAGGGGGGGCGGAGAGAGAGTAGAGGGGTGGAGGGGGAAGAAAGGGGTAGAAGTAGGGGGAGTGGTGTGTGAGGGGGAATGGAGAAAGGGAGAGGGGGAGGTGGGTTGTTCCCTCACGGTCCCGGGGCAGCACTCCCGCCCCTCCTGTCGCTGTGCTTTACGCACACAGCCCCGTCTCCACCCCTCTCTCTCCCCGGGGAGATGCAGTGAACAATACATGGAGGGCCGCGCCGGGGGTTGGAGCAACGTTTACAAACCTCTGCCTCAGCTCACACCCGTCGGCCCGGACCCCAGCATCCGCTTCTGCCACCGGCCCTCTCCCTCCCTTCTCTCCTTCTCTCCTTCCCTTTTACCCTCCCTCCCTTCTCTTCTTCCTTCCATCCTTCCTCTCTCTTTTCCCTTCATTCGCTCCATCCCTTCTTTCTCTCCTTCCCTCCCTCCTTTCTCTACTTCCCTCCCTCCCTTCTGTCCTTCCTCGCTTCTCTCCCTCCCTTCCACACACACATCATGCACAGACAACTAACACACAATTAGGATAGGGTAGAAGCCCAAAGGGTAGGATTGGGCTGAAGCCCAAAATTTAATGCCTGGACTGGTTTTTCACCAATGGTTTTTCAGGATCTATTTAATTAAATTACTTTTTGTTTTCATTGCACAGTCACTAAAACAAGTGATGTTGTAACTATGTACTTTTCAGAGGTGATCTACACATTTTGTTTGTTACTTGTCGGCTTACATGTATGAAATGTTATATTAAAGTGTAGCTTAGATCTGTTTGGTCCATTAAGTCGCATGCACTTTTTAAGCACACATTTTGATTACTTTTCTTTCTACCATAGAGATCTGAAATCTATAATAGACTTTAATTATATTTATATGAATCTACAGATCTTGGCTGGGAACCTTGGGCTCACCAAAATTGTTCCCAATTGGGCCCCACTCCTCCTAAGGCCAGCCCTGAGTGAGGCCTCTGCTGAGGACAGACTGAGAGGGGGAGGTCAGGGGGGATGGTGAACACACAGCAGGGATGGGGGTTGGAGCCGGAGGAAGGCAGGTCAGTGGACTGAGGCCGAGGCGATGTCTGGTGGAGGGGTGGTGGGTGGTCAGGGGGTAGGGAGGTATGAGGACTGTAGTGTTAGTGGGGAAGAGCTGGGGTCACATGGTTTGAGGGGAATGGGGAAGACCCAGTGGAACAGCCACTGAGGTTACCAGGATTAGGGGACTACTACTAGGACCCAGCGCAGTCAAACACAGGGGAGTTGGAGTATGCAGCGTGAAAGCTTCAGGCCCAGTGCTGAGTCCAGGCTGTAGGTAAGGCAATGGCTAGGGGCTGATGGAGGGCGGTGGAGTGGCCAAGGTCAGTGGGCAAAGAGTAGGAGGTCCCGGTAGGCGGATGATCGGTGGGGTGGCGAGGTTCGACGGGTCCGGTGAGGCAGTGAGGTGAGTAGGCCCCCCTAGATCTCGAGGCCCTAAGCTTAAACTTGTCTAGCTGATACATAAATCCAGTCCTGCACATGCTGACCGGTTGTATCGTGGCTTGGTTTGGCAACTTGAGCAGAAAAGACTACAAAAAGTAGTAAACACTGCCCAGTCCATCATCAGCTCAGGCCTCCCTACCATCGAGGGGATCTATCATTGTCACTGCCTCACAAAGGCTGGCAGCATCATCAAGGACCCACACTATCCTGGCCACACACTCATCTCTCCGCTACCTTCAGGTGGAGGAGCCTGAAGATTGCAACGTCCAGGTTCAGAAATGGCCACTTCCCCACAACCATCAGGCTATTAAACTCAACTGAAACAAATCCCTGAACATTAATAGACCATTATCTGTTTATTTGCACTTTATCTGCTTATTTATTGATGTGTGTATATATTTATATAATGGTATATGGACTCACTGAAATGTTCTGTATTCATGCCTACTATATACTGTTGTACTGAAGCAAAGCAAGAATTTCATTGTCCCTGGGACACGTGACAATAAACTCTTTTGACTTGACTTGCCTCTTGACACTAGTTTTATGTCATTCCACTTTCTCATCCACTCCCTACAGGTCACAGGCAATTCTACAGAGGCCATTAAACCTACAAACCCACATGTCTTTGGGATGTGGGAAGAAACCGGAGCACCTGGAAGAAACCCAAGCGGTCACGGGGAGAACGTGCAAACTCTGTACAGATAACACCTGAGGTCATGATTGAACCCCGGTCTCTGGCGATGGGAAGCAACAGCTCTACTGCTACTCCACTGCTACTGTGCTGCCCTGTTAAACTACAAATGATAATGCTGTTCTGGAGTGCCTGTTTCATTTTATTATTCTGTTAAAAATGCTACGCAAATGTAGGCTTGTTATTTTACTCATTCTTATGTAACATGGTAGTTGTTGTTGTAGTTATAGAATCAACTTAGTTGTGGTAGGAGAGAGAATTGGCACTGATGGCAGTGTAATGAATATTGGGAACAGACTCTCATCCTTCACTCAACATAAACTAGTTACTCTTCATAACTATCATATCCCTTTCCCATAACTCTCAGTCTGAAGAAGGGTCTCAACCTGGAAACTATTTCTTTTCTCCAGAGTTGCTGTCTGACCCCTGAGTTACTCCAGCTTTTTGTGTCTATCAACTAGTTACTTGAGTTGCATTATGTAGAGTAACTCCATCTAAAATATTATGGCAAGAGATGTTAGGCTGCTTTCACAGTCCGATTAAAGCTGTGCAATTTGATATATCAGGAGAAACATAGGTCTCTCTCGTCACGGTTTTTGTTTGTGTGTATCCTAGCCATGCACTGTCTCCCACTCCTCTTCCCCCTCTCTTGCATATTTCAAATACAACCAGAATGTGCTGAACAAGGTTTTTGCTGTATCTCCTGTGTACACGTGACAATAATTAACCATCCAACAATAAAGGGATGTGGGAATTTGAAGAGGGAAATCAGAGCAAACCTATCAGTAATTACATTTCATCAAGATCATATGATAATGAGATATGTCGGAAGGAATTGCAGATGCTGGTTTAAACCAAACATAGACACAAAATGCTGGAGTAAGTCAGCGGGACAGGCAACATCTCTGGAGAGAAGGAATAGGTAATCATAAGTGATAGGAGCAGAATTAGGCCATCCGGCCCATCGTTTACTCCATCATTCAATCATGGCTGATCTATCGCTCCCTCCTAACACCATTCTCCTGCTTTTTCCCCATAACCTCTGACACCTGTACTAATCAAGAATTTATGGAAAGAAAGCAAGGGCTATTTGAAATGAGAGAAGTCAACGTTCATACCACTGGGTGTAAACTATCCAAGCAAAATATGAGGTGCTGTTCCTCAAATTTGCACTGAGCCTTACTCTGACAATGGAGGACGCCCAGTACAGAAAGGTCAGATTGAAAATAGGAGGGGGGAGTTGAAGTGCTGAGCAACTGGGAGATCTGGCAGGTCACTACTGGCCACATCTTCCCATCTCCACCTCTTTCAGCTTTCCGCAGAGACCGTTTCCTCCATAACTCCCTGGTCAATTCATCCCTTCCCACTCAAACCACCCTCTCCCCTGGTACTTTCCCCTGCAACCGCAGGAAATGCAACACCTGTCCATTTACCTGCCCCTCAACTCCATCTAATCAGTCTTTCTAAGTGAGGCAGAGGTTCACCTGCACCTCATCTACTGTATCCGCTGTTCCAGGTGTCAACTTCTCTACATCGGCGAGACCAAGTGCAGGCTCGGCGATCATTTTGCTGAACACCTTCACTCAGTCCGTCGTAACCTATCTCATCTCCTGGTTGCTCAGCACTTCAACTCCCCCTCCCATTCTCAATCTGATTTTTCTGTCCTGGACCTCCACCATTGTTAGAGGCCCAGCGCAAATTGGAGGCACAGCACCTCATATTTTGCTTGGGTAGTTTACACCCCAGCGGTCTGAATGTTGACTTCTATAATTTCAGATAGCCCTTGCTTTCTCTCTCCCTCCCCTCCCCGTTCCTCGTTCCCCTACTCATATAACCATATAACAATTACAGCACGGAAACAGGCCTTCTCGGCCCTTCCAGTCCGTGCCGACCATTTATTTTCCCCTAGTCCCATCTACCTGCACTCAGACCATACCCCTCCATTCCCTTCCCGTCCATATACCTATCCACTTTACTTTTAAATGTTAAAATCGATCCTGCCTCCACCACTTCTGCAGAAAGATCATTCCACACAGCCACCACTCTCTGAGTAAAGAAGTTCCCCCTCATGTTACCCCTAAACTTCTGTCCCTTAATTGTCATGTCATGCCCTCTTGTTTGAATCTTTCCTACCCTCAATGGGAAAAGCTTATCCACGTCAACTCTGTCTATCCCCTTAATCATTTTAAAGACCTCAATCAAGTCCCCCCTTAACCTTCTGCGCGCCAAAGAATAAAGACCTAACTTGTTCAACCTTTCTCTGTAACCTAGTTGCTGGAACCCAGGCAACATTCTAGTAAATCTCCTCTGTACTCTCTCTATTTTGTTGACATCCTTCCTATAATTAGGTGACCAAATTACTCGTCCCACTGTCTCTGCCTACTTTCTATTATTTGTCTCACCCCCTCCCCTGACATCAGTCTGAAGAAGGGTCTCGACCCGAAACATCACCCATTCCTTCTCTCAACAGATGCTGCTTCATCCTGCTGAGTTACTCCAGCATTTTGTGTCTACCTTCAATTTTATTCAGCATCTGCAGTTCTTTTTGACACAAGAATCTATCTATCTCTGCCTTAAATATATCCTTACTTTACGTACGATCTTCATCAAGACGTCTGACATCTTCTGTAATTGTTCTGATGACCCTTGTGCTTTACTTTCAGCTGCCACCCTCCATTCCAATGCCCCTTCATAACCATCAGTGAATTGAACTAATTTGCTTTATGTTTTAAATTCTAAATCCCTGCTGCAAGTTAAAGGACTGTATGGCTGCAAGTAATGAGCTTTTGGGTTGCTCAGTTCGTACTTTTCTCCACAATGCACAACATGACATTACCTCCGATCTCCGATTCTTTTCATCCTTTTTGCCATTTTCTGATCTATAGCTGAATTTATCTCTGAATCCTTGGAGCTCTGGGTTACAATAGGGACCACTCATGTGGAACCTTATAAAACGCGTGTTAGGAATCTAACAAAACATCATTGTGTCTATTACAAATGATTCTGGTTGTCACTTCCACAGGGAAATTAAGGACGTTGGAGCTTCCTCAGCTGAAATCATACCGACTATTGTTTATTAGGTTGTTTCACAGATATCCCTCTAGTTTACACTCAGAATTCAATTTCATTATTAAAACTACAGATGCTGTGGATGGTTTAGCCATCAGCTGTGAATAAGGATTTATTTCCAAACACTTGTCACAGGCCTAATACCAGCAACCCTCTCATTATGACTGCTGAAAACTTCCGGTCAGCACATTGTTGGGCTTGGAGGTGTTTCTTTTGAAGAACTTTTAGCTTACCAAGATTCTGTTTCTTCAACTCATAAAGGTTTTTCCACTGGAATAAGATGAGCGTTTTGAGAAAATAATCACAAATTATTCACTATTTTTTCCTCATCAGTTCATTGTTTTACATTGAGAGTTCGTTTCTGTGACATTTCTAATGTTTCTGGCATTTGCACTTTGCCTCATAGAGTCATAGTCATAGAATGATACAGTGTGGAAACAGGCACTTCGGCCCAACTTGCCCACGCCGGCCAATAATGTCCCAGCTACAATAGTCCCACTTTCCTGCGCTTGTTCCATATTCCTCCAAACCTGTCCTACCCATGTACCTGTTTAACTTTTAAACAGTTAAATGATGGGATAGTCCCAGCCTCAACTACCTCTTCTGGCAGCTTGTTCCAAACATCCACCACTCTCTGTGTGAAAAAGTTACCCCTCGGATTCCTGTTAAATCCTTTCCCCTTCACCTTAAACCTGTGTCCTCTGGTCCTCGATTCCCCTACTCTGGGCAAGAGACTCTGTGCTTCTACATGATCTATTCGTCTCATGATTTTGTAAATGTCTCTGCAGTTTTTTTATATATCTCTCTTTGTCTTCCTGATCACCTTTGTAAGGTGTTTCAGCTAATGTTATAGTTCTCTGTATATGTTTGTCCAGCAGGATTTGTAATTCGTCAGGATTTGTAAAAATAATAGAACGTATGATACATTTTTGATAATGCACTATCAAAAATTCCTTTGAAAATCCCCCCCGCAATGTCCCTTTACCTGCAACGACCTTCTCCCAAATAATCCTGGCAGGTTACAGTCACAGTCATAGAGGCATACAGTGTGGAAGCAAGCCCTTTGACCCAATTTACCCACAACGACCAAAATGTCCCATCAAAACCTGCCTGCATTTGACCCATATGCCTCTAAACGTATCCTATCCATGTACCTGTCCAAATGTTTCTTAAACACTGCAATAGCACCTGCCTTAACTACCTCCTACAGCAGTTCATTCCATACACCCACCAACCTTTGTGCAAAAGAAGTTACCCTTCAGGTTCCTATTAAATGTTCCCCCCCCCCCCCCCCCCTCACCTTAAACCTATGTCCTCTGGTTCACAATTGTCCAAATTGTCCCTTTGTCTAAATCAAGGGTTCCCAACCTAGGGTAAATTTACCTTCAGGGGGTAAATTTCACCTACCCAGGGGGGAAATTAATTGACTCTGGATTTGTACATAATTTTTCTCATAACTGACTGTGTTTGGTTCTGGTTCTGTTCATTATTAGTCATTCATAAATAAGTGAAATAACATTGTTTTACTTTGGAGTCACGTGAGTGATTCCATGAAGATGCCCGCCAGTCCGCATGCGCGTCATTACGCTGATGCATTGTGCATCGACTGACTGCCAGTGAAAGTTGGTCACACTACCCCTGTCACTGACCGGCTCCCTGACCGCTATGGCCCCCCAGACTGGCAGTAAGCCGATCTCGCTACCCCAGTCGCTGACAATGGGGTCAGCAGTTCCCAGACCGCTATGGTTCCCCCAGAAAAGGGGTCAAGCCACGAGGAAGCCATTCAGGCCTTGGGACTCGGGCGAGTCGGGCCAGGAGGGTTCCCCTCTCTCAATGGGTAGCGTCTGCGGACGCCTAAACCTCACATGGAGCACCTGATAGAGAGGTTGCTCCAAAGAGATATGCTCCAAAGAAGGGAGCTATTTGAGCCCAGGTATTATGGACAACCCGCGGCAGTGGCTCCTGTCTCAGGGCTGCACATTGTGTCCCTCTCTGAGGAGGGGAGCATTCAGGGTCAGTTTCAGTCTGACCCAGAGCAGAAATCCTGATATAGGTCCGAAGGAGGGGTCATGTCAGCGCAGGTATCCTCAGGGGCCTGCGGCAGCACCTGCTTTCAGGGCTGCCTACGAATCTCCCTCTCTGTGGAGGGATAGTGCAAGGAAATACACGCAAGCGAAGGGTTTACTGCCGGAAGAATTGGTTCCAGCCGTAGGCAGAAAACCCGGAAGGGGCCAGAGTTCCCCTCACGCTACAAGTGCCGGCAGTGAACAGAGCTATCGGGTAACATTGGAGGGAGCATGAAATCCAGGAAATGAAACCAGCCGCCAAATTTTCTCTTCAGGTAAGACTTATCCAACAGGTATACCTGGATGAGGAGGCAAGCTTCATAGTATTGGCGACGACACCACCCCTCGCCCCATCGGCAGTACGCAGTTCACTGAAGCTGATGCCAGCTTGAAAGGCCAAGGTCCAAGCCGGTCTCAGGAAATATGGAATCCACATACACTACCATTCCTACTCTCCAATCAAGGAGGGGAATAGAACCCACATCAGGGGCCTTTGGGCTTACCATAAGACCACCGGTAACCATGGAGGTAGGTGGGTCTGGTTCTTCTGAAACATAGGGTAAGTGGACCATTTTACAAATTGGTAATATTTACACTTGTTTTGTACAAGTGACAATGATAACATGAGATTCCGATCAGTTTTATGTACTAAAATAATAACATGTGATGGATTATTATTGCACAGTATACAAGGGTACCAAGCATGGCTTGGAATTGGCGCCAGAGTTGTCTTTCGAGGCAGGCTCAGAATTATGGCTGGAGTAGTCTTTCAAGGCAGGCCAGTTATTATGGCCAGAGTTGTCTTTCGAGGCAGGTTCAGTATTATGGGCCAGGGTTATCTTTCGAGACAGGCTCGGGAATCTGGCCAAAGTTGTCGTTCAAGGCATGGACGGAATTATGGCAGGCGTGGCCTGTTCTTTGTGAAAGATGGAGGATGTCGGTTCATAATTCATTTAACTCCCATGTGCACCATAGACTTTTCAGTATATGGAACTTTGTTATTGTCTAACTATTGATTTCCTTAGGATCTTTATGGCATCCATCAATCTCAAAGATGCATACTATTCAGGTCCCATTCATAGGGATCACCGGAGACATTTGAAATTGATCTGGATGATATTTCTAACGCTGTGTTTGCTAAAATAGTACGATTAAATGAGAACTTACCAGTTTGACGTTTGATCCTTATTTTATGAGGAGTTACGAGGAGGGATTTCGTGAAGACCCCGCCAGCACGCATGCTCGACATTCTTCAAAGCAGCAGTGTGAAATCACAGACAGCTACACTGACTGGAGATAGAAAGATTAAGAGACACTAATATACCAGTTGACCTTATGATAGAGGGTTGGGAGCAGAGGGCACAACATCCCTCATCGTAACTCCTCATAAAATAAGGATCAAACTTCAAACTGGTGAGTTTTCGTTTAATTTTACTATTTTAATTCTGAGTCACGTGAGCGACTTTGTGAAGATTTCAAAGCTCTGTGATTCCATGCCCTGGACCACGTCCATGCTCACACACTGCTGTAATCACTGATGGAGGAAGTATGTTAACGTATTTCAGACTTGAACACAGTAAAATAATAATGTATTTATTAATTCAAACAAAAAAACCCTGAATTTGGGGAACGTTTAAGGAACAGCACTTAAAACTGAATCCACAAAGGTTGCGGGAGCAGCCACAGGTTTGTTATCGAAACGTTGAAATGTTCATTCACTGGCCCAGCCCACTGTTGCGAGGATATGATCCATGTGTACCTCCATGGTCCTCGCTGCTGATGTGGATGCAGCCCTAGTAGAATGAGATATTTCAATGTTAGTGTCTACACCTGCTGCACCCAATACCACCCTGAGCCACCTGGAGATAGTCTGCACCATCACCTTGTGTTGTGGGTTTTTGAAACTGATGAACAGACCTGTTTCCATTCTCCCGATGTTTTGGGTGACATTAATGTAATGTCGGAGATAGGTGGTTATGCAGTCGTACATCAAAGGGATATTCTCGGAATTCCAATTTCAGACCTATTGTCCCACGTCTATGATGTTTAAGTAACTCATCTATAAAGAAGGTTACTGGTGGGGGTCGATGTCCAGTATTAGTTTGTGGAGGGTCTGGACCCATTGAGCTGTGATCAGTGCCATTAACATCACCACTTTGAAGGTGAGTTTATCCAGTGGTAGATCTGAAACTGGTGACTACCTCCTGAGTAGGGACAACACAACCCCAATGTCCCAGGTCATATTATAGCGTGGTCGGGGAGGGTTAGAATTAAAAATACCCCTCATGAGTTTAGATACCAGCTGGTGGGATCCTACTCCGATATTGAGGTAGGAGAGATACAGCTTCCTCGTGGACTCTCTGCACGATGCCTTGATGATATCCATGGTCTTTGTTGACAGCCCGAATCCCAGTAATGGTCTCTTCAGAACCTGCACGCGAACAGGTCCAGATGACCATGGCATGGATGACTTTCCCCAGTTATGGAGTGGGTCACTAGATTCGGGCATTTAGGAACCTGCACCCATGGTTCCTTCACCATGTTGAGGACCACCGGGTACCATGGTTTTGTGGGCCAGTCAGGTAATATCAGAATACCAGATGCAGAATCTAGCTGGATTTTATGCAATACCCGACTGATGAGGCAGAAAGGGTGAAATGCATAGAAGAACAATATCCCCCAATGTAGCGAGAACGTGTCCATCGCTACTGCCCCAGGATCTGGTTCCCAAGAGACATTTGTTGGTATCTGATGGTTCAACCTGGACACAAAGAGGTCGATATCTGGTGTTCCATACTTGGCTATAATATTAGCAAATATTTGGGGGCTTCAACATCCACTTGGTGTTGTCATTGAATACTCGTGACCTGGTGTCTGCCACTGTATTGAGCTTACCCAGAAGGTATGTAGTTGATATCCAAATATTTATTTCAATACACCAGTGCCAAATTATGTTTGCCAATTCATTACAAGATATCGACTTGATACCACCCATATGGTTTAAATATGCCACCACTGTGGTATTATCTATCTGTAGACGGACATGCGTATGATGCATATTCGTGCAGTAAGCCCACAGTCCGTGAAATGCTCCTTGTGATTGGAGTAAAGTAGATTCGTGCAAATCCCATCTGCCGCCACCACTGGAAGTGGTGTCAGTAGCTCCCCAGCCCTGGGCACTTGCGTCGGTTTGTAACACGACTGACGGGTTTGTAACTATGATGGGATTGAAACAATTGAAACAACTGAATGTTGTTAGTTCACCATCGTAGCTCATCTTTTACCTTGTTTGGTAGTATTTTATTATATTATGGCTCGATGGCACACCCAAAATCGATATGTTTGCATCCAGGCTCATTCACCGGTTGTAAAAACATGTGGCATCACAATGGCGAGAGATACATTCCTCCCACATGTAGCGAGAATGTCTTTATGGGGTTTCTCCATTTTGCCTCATCAGTCGGGTCTTGCAATAAATTCAGCAAGATCCCGCTTCAGGGTTCTCGTACTGTCTGACTGGCCTATGCAGCCATGGTTTCCCACAAATGTTGGGAACAATAATAGAACCTTATATGGGGTTTTTAAACATAAAACTTTGCTGGTTCAGCCTGGGACTCGGGGATCCAGCTTCTGCATGATTAATCAATTCATTGCTTTACAGAATCTGAGAAGACCACTCCTGCGGCTCAGGTTGTCAGACCGATCCATGAATGTGCTCACTGCAAAGTGCAGTGATAGCACCAAAAAAGCAGTTCATTGCCTCTTCAGGAGATGGAAAGCATTCTGTTTAAATGCTATGTTACATTATACGGCTTGGCCACTGACACCTTAGAGTTCATTTTCTAATGGGTCCCTGACAATAAATTAAGTTATAGTCCCATTAACTGTACCCAATGTGCTTCTCATCATATTTTCTGCATATAGCGGGACCTGCTCTGTTGGTTCTCACCCTCTGATGTCCAGTTTATTAGGATATCTTTAACACAAGTTCTCCCAGACCCAAGTACACGGAAGTATGGGATATTGACATTGTTTTAACATTTCTTCACCATGGGGCTCCAGCTATATCCCTACCTTTGGCTAGGCTCTCATAAGGTAGTTATCCCCCTAGCGCTGTCCTCCAGTCATTACAAAAATTACAACTAGACAGGATGGTTAGACCTGCTATATATAATATTTATGTTTATGATTTAGTTAAGCAGGGCAGCCCAGGGGTGTCAGGTCTCAAACTAGTTCTCATGGCATACCCCATGCAACTTCGGTTATGTGTGGTCACACATTTACAACATTACGTCAAGGTCATCTAGAGCCTTAGAGGCTCTGATACTAGCTATGTTTGTTAGTTGCATTAAAAAAAACTCATAAGAAGGTATCAGTTCAGACCATCTCCAGGGGTTTTGGCTTATACAGGTGTAGATAATAATTTCTAATCTCACTCCACCAGGGCTGCTACAACATCAGCAGCAAGGGTTATGTGCGGTCCTCTGGACCACATCCTGCCAACTGCAGGTTGATCTAACGAACGAGGTGTCCACCATTTTATTTTAACCCATTGCCAGACCAGGGGTATTTGCCAACTATATTTTAGATTCTATTTTATAGTTTCCCCTCGGATGAGAGGGGTTACTGTTATTATTATTTGTTCATTTATCAGCATCAGCATGTTTCAAATCTATGTCAAGTCTGTATGCATTATGAATGTTTCCCTTATTTGTGGTCAATTGATGCAGTCGTGCTTGTGTGGACTCGTTTTTTCCACGGCATGAAATCACAGAGCTTCAAAATCTTCACGGAATCACTTACGGGACTCCGAAGTAAAATAGTAAGATTAAATGGGAACTTACCAGTTTGAAGTTTGATCTTTATTTTATGAGGAGGTACGATGAGGATTACGTGCCGTCCGCTCCCAACCCTTGTATCATAATAGTCATCTGGAAGTTCTAGTCTTCTCTAATCTTACTATGTCACTTCAACTACTGTTATCTATGATTTCACACTGCTGCCTTGAAGATTGACGCGCATGCGGGCTGGCGGGCTCCTTCACGTAATCCCTCATAGTAACTCCTCATCAAATAAAGATCAAACATCAAACTGGTAAGTTCTCATTTAGTCTTACTATTATGTGCTATTAAAGTTGCCAGGGGTAAACGGGACGAAAAAGGTTGTAAACCCCTGGTCTAAATTGTCCCTTTATCTAATTCATAATTTACCTTTGAATCCATTCAAGGACTTGAGGTATGGCCTCACCAAAGCTCTGGAAAATTTCAGCAACACTCCCTTGCATTTCAACCTCCTGGCATGAAGGTCAGGGAAGAATTTACCTTTTTTATTGCTTGGTGGAGCTGCTGTTTACTTTCCACATTTCAAGAGCCAAAGGCACAGAACAGTTTAGTGGGTCAGTCATTCAGAACTTGAAATAAGAGAGGTTGATTTATGCAGTGATTACAAATCCTTGCAATTCTCTTTCTCAAATGATTTCTCTTTCTCTGATACTCAGATGTTGAATATATTTGAAGCTGAGACATATAGATTTTTGGGTCCTAAAACAAATTATGAAAATATGAAGAAATATTGTGAGTTATAGGAAAGATATTGTCAAGCTGGAAAATGTACAGAGAAGATTGATGAGAATGTTCCAAGACAGGGGGATGTGAGCTATAAAAGTAGAGTAGGCTGGGATTCTATTTCATGGAGAGCAGAAGGATCTTATAGAGGTGTATATGATCATCAGAGGTCTCCTACCCAGAGTAGGTGAATCAAGGACCAGAAAACATAGGTTGAAGGTGAAGGGGAAAGATTTAATAGGAATCTGAGAGGTAACACTTTCACACAGAGGGTGGTGGATGTATGGAACAAGCTGCCAGAGGAGGTAGTTGAGGCAGGGACTATCCTGACATTTAAGAAACACTTAGACTAGTACATGGATAGGACAGGTTTGGAGGGATATGGACTAAATGCAGGGAGGTAGCGGGGTGGGTACATGTTGGCCGGTGTGGGCAAGTTGGACTGAAGGGCCTGTTTCCACACTGTATCACTCTAAGTTTGAAGTTTGGTCCAGACCTAAAATGTCACCTATCCTTTTCTCCAAAAGCCTGTTGAGTTACTTCAGCGGTATAAACCAGCATCTGCAATTCTTTGTTTCCACTAGAAAGATATGAAGATTGAATAGGAATGGAGTGGAGATATAAGCTCAACCATGATCTTAATGTATGTTGAAACATGCTTGAGGGGCTTCATAGATTATTTTCAAGTCTACTTATGTTCTTTGGATAGTTTTGTTCAACTCACCATATATATGTTCTTATCAGGATCACTTTCATCTGGTTGGATCACTTTCATCCTCATCCCTTGTTCCTATCTAACCACCCTTTCTGTCGTATAGGAAACTTCAGTCATTTTAGCATTCTTAAAAACACTTACTAGAAAAATGTTGATTAACCACGGCTTTGATAAATGTAATAACATTTACTTCGGCTAGATTCCAATATTATGTAACCATTGCAGGAAGAATTTACAAGATTAATAGTAAGATTAAGTGAGAACTTACCAGTTTGAAGTTTGATATTGATTTTATGAGGAGTTAGGTTGATGATTACGTGAAGAAGGCCCACCAGGCCGCATGCGCAGCAAACTTCAAAGCAGTGGTATGAAATCACAAATAAACAACACCGAAGTAAACAGTAAGATCAGTGACTCGAGAACTACCAGATGATATTTTATGAGAGAGGGTTGGGCGTGGTGGGCACGTAATCACCAACATAACTCCTCATACAATCAAGATCAAACTTCCAACTGGTAAGTTCTCATTTAATCTTACTATTTTACTTCGGAGTCACGTGAGTGATTCCGTGAAGAGTTAGTTCAAAGCTTTGTGATTTCATGCTACAGAATACAATCTCGGCGTCTCACTGCATCGATTGACTCGAAAGAGAAATAAATGCATTAGTAATAACATTGTATTCAATGTAATGATGGGGTTTATTTAACAATGCAAACAAACAACAGTACCCCTAAAATTTAGGTACTTAAAATGTTATTGGCAAACTGCCCTGGATTGACGATTGGCCGTTGATAGCATTCTGAAATATCAGCTCATTTGCCCATCCGACGGCCGCTAAACTTTGGTTGAAGGGCACATCCCTCCCTTTGGCCGCCAACATAGCTGCTGCCATAGTATAATGAGATGTAAACACACTAGCTAAATGATATACTGATGTTGATGCTGACCTGGTGGAATGAGCCATACAATCGTCAATGTTAATACCTGCTGCAGCCACCTTGAAATAGTCTGAACCAACCTTCTCTTGTGTAATTGTTTATTAACTAATACACAGTGCTGAATCCATATTTCTAAAGATTCTGGTGGCCTTGATAACATAAAAATGAGACCGTGGGCTATTCGAAATGATCTTAAAAATCATGCCAGCCCTGGTCTGTTCTGCTAGTGTAGACCAGAATGTAAAATGTAATGGCATGAACAGCCAATTCCATCCTGTCCAGCCACAGCGTTTGCAATGTTTTGATGTCGTTGTGCTGATATTAAAGTCATGACTAAGGATGTAGCTGGAACCCCTTGGTGAAGTAATGTTTACACTGCATAATCTTGTGACGCGAGTACTTGTATCAAGATCTTTTCAACACTATCCGGGTTGGACCCGACAATGTAGTTCCCTTATGTTACAGCTGTAATTTCTCTATAATTGAACTATTGTCAATATCACTTAAAATGAACTGGAAATGTCAGTAATTTGTATCATATCAAATGTATCATTAATATTTAACAAACATTTCTGATCCCCTCAATAGAGATGTACTGCTTTTTTGGATGCTATCCATGCTTACTGCAGTGAACACCCTCATGGCTAAATGTGACAATCTTAGGCATAAGTCAATCCATTGAAAATGTGTAAGTTAATAATCGTTTTACTGTGCAAAGACCAGTCTCCTGAACCACAGTTTAAAAAACAGCAAGTTCTTGCTTTTTGGTATAACTGTACCGTTGTGCCATAATGCCTGATGAAGCAGGCAACATGGACGTTTGGCCAGTCCGATAGTATGAATCCATCATACTTTTTATTATAAGGAGAAACCCTTTATAGCCTGACTCACCTGAGTCCAAATAGGGCTGAATGAGGCCCAGTAATTTCTTGACTGGGGACCAATGTCTGTGAGCCACTGACCCCACTGTCAGTGGCTCCAGCATTGCTTCCTTGCTGTTCCACCGGCATCCCACAGCCTGGGAGCCGCTGACCCCCTTGTCAGTGACTGCTTCAATTTCTTACCATTCCCATGGCATCCCCGCAGGCTGCAGAGCCGCTGACCCCCTGTCAGCGACTCTGCTAAAATTCCCTGCCGTCTTTACGGCATCCCTGCAGGCTGGGGAGTCGCTAACTGCACTGATAACGGCTCCTTATCTCGCAACCCGATCAATTTTGCAGGTTTATCTGCATTTGCAGTCGCACTGGAATTTCCCCGCGGTCCATAACTGGCAACTTGTCGGGCTGCAAAACTGGCAGGAAAAACCTCTGTAAAAAGAGGCTCCTGCCTAAAAACCCTTGGTAAGTAAAAAAACAAACTTACAGGTGAATTGATCATGGGGAAAAAGGACATGGCAGACCAATTGAATAACTACTTTGGTTCTGTCTTCACTAAGGAAGACATAAATAATCTGCCGGAAATAGCAGTGGAACGGGGGTCAAATAAGATGGAGGAACTGAGTGAAATCCAGGTTAGCCGGGAGGTGGTGTTGGGTAAATTGAATGGATTGAATGCCGATAAATCCCCAGGGCCAGATAGTCTGCATCCCAGAGTACTCAAGAAGGTAGCCACAGAAATAGTGGATGCATTAGTGATAAATGCTCAAAATTCCTTAGTTTCTGGAATAGTTCCTGAGGATTGGAGGGTAGCTAATGTAACCCCACTTTATAAAAAAGGAGGGAGAGAGAAAGCGGGGAATTACAGACCAGTTAGTCTAACATCGGTAGTGGGGAAACTGCTAGAGTCAGTTATTAAAGATGGGATAGCAGCGCATTTGGAAAGTGGTGAAATCATTGGACAAAGTCAGCATGGATTTACGAAAGGTAAATCATGTCTGACAAATCTGATAGAATTTTTTGAGGAAGTAACTAGTAGAGTGGATAAGGGAGAACCAGTGGATGTGTTATATCTAGACTTTCAGAAGGCTTTCAACAAGGTCCCGCATAAGAGATTAGCATACAAACTTAAAGCACACGGAATTGGGGGTTCAGTATTGATGTGGATAGAGAACTGGCTAGCAGACAGGAGGCAAAGGGTAGGAGTAAACGGGTCTTTTTCAGAATGGCAGGCAGTGACTAGTGGGGTGCCGCAAGGCTCAGTGCTGGGACCCCAGCTATTTACAATATATATTAATGATTTGGACGAGGGAATTCAATGCAACATCTCCAAATTTGCAGATGACACCAAGCTGGGGGGTATAGTTAGGTGTGAGGAGGATGCTTGGATGCTGCAGGGTGATTTGGATAGGCTGAGTGAATGGGCAGATGCATGGCAGATGCAGTATAATGTGGATAAATGTGAGATTATCCACTTTGGTGGCAAAAACATGAGGGTAGACTATTATCTGAATGGTGGCAGATTAGAAAAGGGGAGATGCAACGAGACCTGGGTGTCATGGTACACCAGTCATTGAAAGTAGGCATGCAGGTGCAGCAGGCAGTGAAGAAAGCAAATGGTATGTTAGCATTCATAGCGAAAGGATTTGAGTATAGGAGCAGGGAGGTTCTACTGCAGTTGTACAGGGTTTTGGTGAGGCCACACCGGGAGTATTGCGTACAGTTTTGGTCTCCAAATCTGAGGAAAGACATCCTTGCCATAGAGGGGGTACAGAGAAGATTCACCAGACTGATTCCTGGGATGTCAGGACTTTCATATGAGGAAAGATTGGATAGACTCGGCTTGTACTCGCTGGAATTTAGAAGATTGAGGGGGGATCTTATAGAAACTTACAAAATTCTTAAGGGGTTGGACAAGCTAGATGCTGGAAGATTGTTCCCGATGTTGGGGGAGTCCAGAACAAGGGGTCACAGTCCAAGGATAAGGGGGAATTCCTTTAGGACCGAGATGAGGAAAACATTCTTTACACAGAGAGTGGTGAGTCTCTGGAATTCTCTGCCACAGAAGGTAGTTGAGGCCAGTTCATTGGCTATATTTAAGAGGGCGTTAGATGTGGCACTTGTGGCTAAAGGGATCAGGGGGTATGGAGAGAAGGCAGGTACAGGATACTGAGTTGGATGATCAGCCATGATCACATTGAATGGCGGTGCAGGCTCGAAGGGCCGAATGGCCTACTCCTGCACGTATTTTTCTATGTTTCTGTGTTTCTAAGTTTAACTTACCTCAGGCAGGAGCTCTGTCCTGCCTGACTGGTGCTTGCGCCAATGCAGCTGACATAATGCTGCGCATGCAGCCTGGCGGGCCTTCTTCACGGAATCACTCACGTGACTGCGAAGTAAAATTATAATTGGTTCTGTGTGTCTATTTTGACTCCAGGATAACTGGTTCCCCAGAACTAACATCGTGCAAAATGTTTTATTCCCAGCTGGGAGACATGAAGATGACCCAAAACTCAACCCCTGTACATTATTTTAATCAATTTTCCAGTTCACCTGTTTGAACCAGCAGCTTTAAGTTTCAACTTCAGTAGAAGTCCTCAGATAGGGAGACACAGAGTCTTGAAGAGACACACAACAAAGCAGGAGTCAAACATTTGTTTGTGAAGGCTCTCAAAAAGATATTGAGGTTCCTCATTTTTTAATGGGACTTAAATATTAACCATATAACCATATAACAATTACAGCACGGAAACAGGCCATCTCGGCCCTTCAAGTCCGTGCCGAACAACTTTTTTCCCTTAGTCCCACCTGCCTGCACTCATACCATAACCCTCCATACCCTTCTCATCCATATGCCTATCCAATTTATTTTTAAATGATACCAACGAACCTGCCGCCACCACTTCCACTGGAAGCTCATTCCACACCACTACCACTCTCTCCGTAAAGAAGTTCCCCCTCATGTTACCCCTAAACCTCTGTCCCTTAATTCTAAAGTCATGTCCTCTTGTTTGAATCTTCCCTATTCTCAAAGGGAAAAGCTTGTCCACATTAACTCTGTCTATCCCTCTCATCATTTTAAAGACCTCTATCAAGTCACCCCTTAACCTTCTGCGCTCCAGAGAATAAAGACCTAACTTATTCAACCTATCTCTGTAACTTAGCTGTTGAAACCCAGGCAACATTCTAGTAAATCTCCTCTGTACCCTCTCTATTTTGTTGACATCCTTCCTATAATTGGGCGACCAAAATTGTACACCATACTCCAGATTTGGTCTCACCAACGTCTTGTACAATTTTAACATTACATCCCAGCTTCTATACTCAATGCTCTGATTTATAAAGGCTAGCATACCAAAAGCTTTCTTTACCACCCTATCTATATGAGATTCTACCTTCAAGGAACTATGCACGGTTATTCCCAGATCCCTCTGTTCAACTGTATTCTTCAATTCCCTACCGTTTACCATGTACGTCCTATTTTGATTTGTCCTGCCAAGGTGTAGCACCTCACATTTATCAGCATTAAACTCCATCTGCCATCTTTCAGCCCATTTTTCCAACTGGCCTAAATCACTCTGTAGACTTTGGAAATCCTCTTCATTATCCACAACACCCCTTACCTTGGTATCATCTGCATACTTACTAATCCAATTTACCACCCCTTCATCCAGATCATTGATGTACATGACAAACAACAAAGGACCCAACACAGAACCCTGAGGCACCCCACTAGTCACCTGCCTCCAACCCGACAAACAGCCATCCACCATTACCCTCTGGCTTCTCCCATTCAGCCACTGTTGAATCCATCTTGCTATTCCTGCATTTATACCCAACAGTTGAACCTTCTTAACCAACCTTCCATGAGGAACCTTGTCAAAGGCCTTACTGAAGTCCATATAGACAACATCCACTGCTTTACCCTCGTCAATTTCCCTAGTAACCTCTTCAAAAAATTCACGAAGATTAGTCAAACATGACCTTCCAGGCATAAATCCATGTTGACTGTTCCTAATTAGACCCTCTTTATCCAGATACTTATATATATTATCTCTAAGTATCTTTTCCATTAATTTGCCCACCACTGAAGTCAAACTAACCGGTCTATAATTGCTAGGTTTACTTTTAGAACCCTTTTAAAACAATGGAACAACATGCGCAGTACGCCAATCCTCGGGGACTATTCCAGTTTCTAATGACATTTGAAATATTTCTGTCATAGCCCCGGCTATTTCTACACTAACTTCCCTCAATGTCCTAGGGAATATCCTGTCAGGACCTGGAGACTTATCCACTTTTATATTTTTCAAAAGTGCCAGTACTTCTTTTACTTTGAAACTCAGAGTATCCATAGCTACTCTACTAGTTTCCCTTACCTCACATAATTCAATATCCTTCTCCTTGGTGAATACCGAAGAAAAGAAATTGTTCAATATCTCCCCCATCTCTTTTGGCTCTGCAGATAGCTGTCCACTCGGTCTCTCCAATGGACCAATTTTATCCCTTGTTATCCTTTTGCTATTAACATAGCTGTAGAAACCCTTTGGATTTACTTTCACCTTACTTGCCAAAGCAACCTCATATCTTCTTTTAGCTTTTCTAATTTCTTTCTTTAGATTCTTTTTACATTCCTTATACTCCTCAAGCACATCATTTACTTCATGCTGCCTATAATTATTGTAGATCTCCCTCTTTTTCCGAACAAGACTCTTCTTAAGTAGATTTATTTTATGGACAAAATAACTATTTTGCTTATTTTTCCATTTCGTGTTCTGCCTTTCCAACAAGGAAACCTCTCTTTTCCCTGCTGAAATAAAGTCTGTGAGCAGAATCTTAACATACAACCTTCATATCTCTCTTGAACAGTCTGAAGCTGCATGCTCACCTTCATGCACAATAAGAGATTGGAGGGCAGTACCATCAATAAATGTCCTCAGATACATCAATCATCTGAAGATGCACGGACTGTAATTATTGGATACCAGAAATAACTTGGGCATCTCTGGAGAGAAGGAAGGAGTCTGAAGAAGAGTCTTGACCCGAAACGTCACCCTTTCCTTCTCTCCAGAAATGTTGCCTGTCCCGTTGAGTTACTCCAGCATTTTGTGTCTATCTTGGAAATTTGATGTTTGCTCAGTGTAAAGTACTCGCTGGGATTTCATTGGGAGATACTTTTACAGACATAATGAAAAACTATGGGGAACGATGTAATAACAAAGGGTCCATCAGCCAGAGAATGGAATATCCCCAGAAGAAATCTTGCAGAGAGAGACAAAAAGAAGTGTGACAGAAATATTTTGTTTCCGAAATAGAAAGATAGAGGTTCAGGAGAGGTCGAGGTCAGAGATCAGAAAGTATTTCTCTACAAGTGGATGATCGATAGGAGGTTGCAAAAGAGAGCATTTCAAGCAGGGCACTTTGTTTTATAAACAACTGGATGGCATAATCGGAAGATCGCAGGGGTGGTATAATGGAAAAATGAAAGCAAATTAACTGCAGAACATCTATAATGACATATGCTGCCAGCGCTGCCATGTGTGATTTTGTTTTTTTCAATCTCAGCAACTGTACTTAAAATCTTCACTCAACATCATAATTGGAAGAAGTAATTGCAGTCACAGATTGGAGCAAATTAATATCAATCACAGGGGCAGCAGAGAAAGATGGAAATTGAAGAAGAAATCTTACCATTAAAAAAATCAGAAGACTATTATGTCCTTCATTTTCTTTGAGCAATTGCTTTCAGATTTGTCTTTATGAGCTGTAGAGCTGTTGCTTTTGGCTATTAGCCTTGAGGTTTCCAACAACTAATGAATAGTTGTGTTTTATTTTTCTTACATTAATCACGAAGCCAAATGTATATATATACACACACACACACGCGCAGACATAAATACATATTCAAAAGAGACTTGGATTAAGCTCTTTAGGCTATCAGAATCATGAGATATGGGGAAAAAGTAGGAATGGGATACTGATTGTGGATGATCAGCCATGATCAAAGTGAATGGTGGTGCTGGCTCGAAGGGCCAAATGGCCTACTGCACCTATTTTGTATGTTTCTATGCATACACATAAAAGACAAACAAACAATAATAGTGCAATAATCACACCAATAGCCAGGATATTGATGTGTTAGACTGTATCATCAAGGTATATTGTATAGGTATATAGGCAAGTCGAATGGCTTTATTAAATACTCACCTAGAGATGTGATGTGGAAGGATTAAAGATTTTGCAGGCACAATGGGGTTCATCATTCAAGGAAATTCAAATGAAACGATTAGGGTGAGATCCTCAAATATTTCTGTTGTTTTCCTTTACCTTGTAATTTACCACAAGGTCATGTTTCAATTTTGCCTCAAAATTTATCTTACAACAAAGTGACAAATAATATGGATCATGTGTACAAAGTAGATTAGATTAACCTGACATGTTCAACGAGGACATTTTGGGCCATTGGACCTGTTCCTGTGCAGTTCGAATTTCTAATATGTTCAAGTTAGTTCCAATTGTTACTGTTGTGTGCATCAAATTCTCAACGTATTCTACACAAGTCTACAAAGTATATGCAGCAATAGTAAGACTTCTTGTCCATATGTTCACGTTCATAACTTCGAGGAGCAAAATAAGGCCATTTGGCCCATCAAGTCCACTCCGCCAGTCAATTGTGTCTGGTCTATCTTTCCCTCTTAACCCCATTGCCCTGCCTTCTCCCCATGTGAACCCCTGACACCCTTACTGATAAAGAATTTGTCAATCTCCACCTTAAAAATATCCATTGACTTGACCTTCACAGCTGTCTGCAATGAATTCCACAGATTCACTATCCTCTGATTAAGGAAATTCCTCCTCATCTCCTTTCTAAAGATATGTCCTTTTATTCTTCTTCTTTTGTGTGGCGTGCACAGCATAAAGTTGTTGGACAACTTGTTCTATTTGATCTTCTGTTTGTGCACGTCAAGTTGATTGCATTAATCGAAACAGGGCAGACCACGTGAAGGTTGCAATCTTCCACCCCTCCTTTTATTCTGAAGCTATGGCTTCTGGTCCTGAACTCTCCTACTAGGGGAAACATCTTCTCTATCCAGGCCTCTATCCAGGCCTCTATCACATTCACTCTATCCAGGCCTTTCACCAATCTATAAGTTTCAATGAGTTCACCCCTCATCCTTCTAAACTCTAGTGAGTACAGGCCCAGTGCCAACAAATGCTATTCCTCAAGAAATAGAAAATAACTAAATATAGGAATAGATAAAAATGAAAAAAATGCAGTATGAGGAAGATAGAGAAAGGAGATGGAAAGCAAAATGTTTGTGGCTCTGCAAATAGCTGCCAGGAATATACTGAAGAGACTAAACTGGTGGCGTTATCCGACCGTGGTGAAATTGCTGGCAAGGATAGGTTACACCAACATAACATTGTGGCCGAAGGACCTGTACCAGTGTTCTGTCAAACCAGCTGTCAACCAACTTCCTATCTTGCTCTGTTCTATGCTCTAAAAGCATACACAAAGATTTTATTTTCTAATTTGAGAGTTTTACAGTCTGGAATTCACTGCCTAAAATTGTGGTAGAATAAATTACTTTGCAACGGGGAGTTTGGATGTTTGCAAAAGTAAAAGAGCAAGGTAACATTGATTCTAGTCACTGGATGAATCTTTCAAAGGCTTACTATTTATTACACTTTAAAAAGAGAATTGCAAAATTAAATTAATAGAGGTCTGTTGAATCCCACTTTCACAGCACAACTCGAGATGTTCACTGGCCTTTACCCCACAAATCATAAATTCCAGACATGACTGTCGATGACCTAGATGCTCTAATTGTATTGCACCTTTTTTTAATATTAGCCTGCTATTTGGATCCATCCATCAACAGACCCCTGTGTGTGTCAATTGAAACATGAATCACACAGCTGGCTGAGGTCATTTCACAGAAAATAGGTTGATTTAATGCTTTGTAGAAGTGCTGATGTTTAATTAAAATGAAATCTGATCTTCATTAATGCATCCTTGTGTTTTTACTTTTTGAAAACATGCTCGCTTTAGACAATTCTTATTAATGATAATACCTTACAGATTTTATTTATGGCTCCTTGTAGATTTTACCGAATAATTTGGGAATTTGTATCTGTATGAGAACTATAAATGATATTTCTTATGTTATAGGTAATGATAAAACTTTGTAAATGGAAAGCTGATGATTTGTGAAACAATAACAACCAACTTTGAGGTTTTGTACTGGCTGTCTATTTTGATGGATAGGTAAGATTGGATAACAGGACAGTAACAGATTCTGCCAACATTGTCAAGGTACACAGATCGTGGGAGGCATATGGCAAATATGGAGTTCACCCACAAAGGAATTATTGATTAATTTTAGGAGAATGGTCCTGACCCTAAACGTCACCTATACAAGTCCTCCAGTGATGCTGCCTGACCCACTGAGTTACTCCAGCAATTTGTGCCATCTACACTAGTCCCACCTGCCTGCATTTGGCCCATGTCCCTCTAAACCTGTCCTATCCATGTATCTGTCTAAATGTTTCTTAACTGTTGCAATAGTAACTACCTCAATTACCTTTGGCAGCTCCTTCCATACACCTACCATCTTTTGTGTGAAAAAATTATCACAGGTTTCTATTAAATCTTTCCCTCCTCACATTCAACCTATGTCCCCTGGTTCTCAATTCCCCTACTCTGGGCAAGAATCTCTGTGTGTCTAATGGATCTATTCCTCTCATGATTTTATGCACCTGTAAAAGATCACCCCTCATCTTCCTGTGCTCCAAGGAATAGGGATCCAGCCTGCTCAACCTCCTCATGTAGCTCAGGCCTTCAAGTCCTACCAACACCCTCGTAAATCTTCTCTGCAGCCTTTCTAGCTTGAATACATCTTACCTATAACATGATGCCCAATACTTGACACAATACTCTAAATGCAGCATCGCCAACTGCAACATGAACTCCCATCCTTTCAACTCAATGCTCTGTCTGAATAAGACCAATGTACCTAAAGCCTTTTGACCACCTTATCTACTTAAGATGGCACTTTCAATGAACTACGTGTCTGTACTCCTAGATCCCTCTGCTCCACAACACCACCCAGAGCCCTACTGTTTACTGTGTAAGTTCTGCCCATGTTAGTGCTCCCAAAATGCAATATCTCACATTTATCTGTATTAAATTCCATCAATCAATCAGCAGCGCACCTGCCTAACTGATCGGGGTCCATCTTCACTATCTACAGTACCTTCCACTTTTGTCTCATCTGTAAATGTTTCCAAAGTTGACTGGGAATGTTATAATGGGAAAGGTTTAGACGAGGAGATATTTGTCAAATGTGTTCAGGAAAATTTCCGCTGGCAATATGTTGACGACACTACACTGGAGAGGGAACACTTTATCTAGTCTTGGGAAAGTGGATGAATTATTTGTGGATGATCCTCCCAGCCAATCCACATAGCTGCTGCTGAAAGCTGCCGCTCCTCTTCCAATCTCTGAATTAAGTTGATTTTCTTGTGTCTCCATTTTAGTGGACTTCATTTTTGCACATGAGCTGATAGAATGAATGATGAATGAATGAATGAATGGCCAAGTATTCACATACAAGGAATTTGCCTCTGTGCTTCCCCCACAAGTGACATGACATACAGTGACAGTTAAGAATGATACATAAAATATTAAACATGAATAATAAAATAATTGAACCTCTATGAAAGGACTATCTGAGCAATGGTGGGCATGACAGTCAATTCGAATCTTATCCATGCCCTCATATGGGCAATTTCCTAAAGGCCACTGAATAAAAATCTAGAGTGGAAGCCATATTAAGATTAAAAAAGACAGAAAGTGCTAGGTAACTCAATAGGTCAGGCAGCATCTCCGGAGAACATGATCAGATGATGTTTCGGGTCGGGACCCTTCCGACCATGATTTATGCAACCATATTCAGTTGTCTCCTAGCCTTTGCTGGATGCTGAGGACAATTGTGGTGTTCATGCTAATTACTCAAATAAAATCAAGTAGCACAGGATAAAGCGTGGATCAAACCACACACATTATAGTCTTTGTAGTTTAGTGCCAGATTAGCTGGAGTATTTAGTCTGTAATGCATTCAGGAAGCTCTGAAGTTGTATTCTAAATATCTGTGCAATGCAATAGAATTGGCTGTCACATTCCAGTGCAAATTCCCCCACTCAGCAACATTTAATAAAAAGTGTGTCTCAAGGTGACAGTGTAATAAAGCAATGACAGTCTCTAAATTAGACATGCTAGATTCTGACATACATCTAATTATTTTTTCCATCTTTCGTAATAACAGGAAGAGCTTGTGGAAGTCATATATCAGGATTTTTGTACATAACAAGAGAAAGCATTCCCAAGAGAGTCTTAGTTTTCTTTGCTCATTCTTCAGCCCCAGATTGAATGAAGGTGACATCAATTGGAATATATCTCCCAGGATTAAACTTCTAATATGAGCATGAGGTCAATCTTCCAGGAATTTCTGCACTCTTAATAATTACAGTTAGTTTTGGGAGCCAGAGCTGCAGGCTGTGAGATTGACAAATTGCACATTGATGGCCAATTAAAATCCTATAATGGGCCGTTTGCCCACAACCTTCACTTCAACTGGAACAAAAATGTAACTTGAGCTGAGCAAATTATGTTTTTGATATCGAGGGGGTAACTAGTGTTGCCTAGAGACTGTCACAGCTACAAGTATGTACTATGCCTAAATGAGATTCTGGGTAACTTACCACACTAAAGCCGATTGCATTACATATATTGAATTGTTAGCAAGGTCCAATAGCATGAAGTTCCAAACATTATAGGGGGGCAAGAAAGACTATTAGTTCCTTTGTACCCATTTTATATTAAATCGTATATCTTCAGGCACTCTCCATCTTCTTAACCACTCTATTGTCGAGACAAATATCGAACAATGAATAGTACGTATGGTACAAACATGAATATTGCAAGTCATAGTCATATAGTTATAGTGTGGAAATAAGCCCTTCAGCCCAACGTGCCCACACCAACCAACATGCCCCATCTATAGGGAAAGTATTTTAGGACCGAGATGAGAAAAACATTTTTCACACAGAGAGTGGTGAATCACTGGAATTCTATGCCAAAGAAGGTAGTTGAGGTCAGTTCATTGGCTATATTTAAGAGGGAGTTAGATGTGGCCCTTGTGGCTAAGGGGATCAGGTGGTATGGATAGAAGGCAGGTATGGGATACTGAGCTGGATGATCAGCCATGATCATATTGAATGGCGGTGCAGGCTCGAAGGGCCGAATGGCCTACTCCTGCACCTATTTTCTATGTTTCTATACTAGTCCTACCTGCCATATCCCCCTACACCTCTCCTATCCATATACCTGTCTAAGTGTTTCTTAAATATTGTGATAGTACCTACCTTAACTAACTCCTCGGGCAGCTTATTCCAGTACACCTACCACCTTTTGTGTAAAAAAGTTACCATTCAGATTTCTCTTAAATCATTTCCCCCTCACCTTAAATGTATGTGCGCTGATTCTTGATTCCCCTCCTCTGGGCAAAAGACTTGATCTATTTCTCTCATGATTTTGTAGACCTCTTTCAGATCCTCCTGTGCTCCTAGGAATAAAGTCCTAGCCTGCAGGGAGAGGTCCTAACCTCTCCCTGTAGCTCAGGCCCACGTGTCCTGGCAACATCCTTGTAAATCTTCTCTGTACCCTTTCCAGCTTGACAACATATTTTCTATAACATGGTGCACAAAACTGAACACAATATTTGAAATGTGGCCACACCAATGTCTTATATAACTGCAACATGACCTCCCAATATCTATATTCAATACTCTGACTGATGAAGGTCAATGTGTCAAAGATATGTTTTGGACCCTATCCACCTATGATGCCACTTTCAAGGAACTATGTATCTGCACCCCAAGATCCCTGAGCTCTACAGTGCTCCCCAGTGCCCCACCATCCTATGTGTTGGTCCTGCCCATGTTAGAATTCCCAAAATGCAACACCTCACATTTCTCTGTATTAATTTACATCAACCATTCCTAAGCCCACCTGCCCAACTGATCAAGATCCTTCTGCAATTTTTGACAACCTTTTTCACAATCTAAATTACCATCCACTTAACTGTCACAGTGATCTCTCAAATAATATAATGTCCACATGTATCTGGGCAAATAGAGATACAATTTCCACAGCTATCTGGGCAAAGAGTGGTCTATTTTAGTTTAGTTTAGAGATGTAGTGCGGAAATAGGCCCTTTGGCCTACTGAGTCCACGCCAACCTGCAATCCCTGTACACGAGGACAATCCAACACACACTAGGGACAATGTTACATTTTTTATGGATGAAAAAATAGTATGTACAAGCACCGGTTCTGATGGGAACCAATGTGGGAGTGGCGGCACTACCCTAGCAGCAGCGGCTTGCCTGCAGTCCGTCTGTTTTTCTTTTTTTTTGTTTTAGCCTTGTTTTAGCGTGTTAATTTGAGTTATTATGTAGTGTATGTGTGTGGGAGGGGTGGGAGAAACATTTCAGTCTCTTCCTTTTGGGGGGGGATGCGACCTTTCTTGTTGTATCCCCCGTTTCTGTCTCCGTCTGCGCTGAGGCCTAATGGCGAAGCTGGCAGCCTCCAACTGTGACCGACCTCGAGGCTCCGGAGGCAGAGCCAGCCAGGACTTACCAGCCCGAGGCTGGCTGACTTTGGGGCTGCGGCAGGTTCAGGCATTCCGGCGTTCCAGCAGCCCGTCTCGGAGCTGTGGCGGCTTTCCAGTGACGGTGGCGGCAGCAGCGACTTCGGAGGTTCGGCCGCGGGCCAAGTAGACGACATCGTCGGGAGCTCGCAGGTCACAGGTTGGTGACCTGTTTTTCCGGAGCTTCCGCGGCAACAGCTGCGTCCGCTGGACTGGAGGGCGACAGCTTCGGCAGCTTCGACCGTCCCGGGCCGCGGAGTTGAACCGGCCTGTTCGCGGAGCGCGGTTCAGCCGCAGGACTTATTTAAATCACCCAGTACGGTCACAACATCGGAGGCCCGGGTCGCCTCAGCGCAGAGGAAGAGGAAGAACAAGAAGGGAAGAGACAAAGACAAGATTTTTGCCTTCCACCACAGTGAGGAGGTGCCTGGTGAACTCACTGTGGTGGATGTTAAATATGTGTTTATTGTGTGTTTTGTTATTTACTATATGTATGACTGCAGGCAATGAAATTTTGTTCAGACCTCATGGTCTGAATGACAATTTCCATGATTCCATGTCACCTGAATCCTTGTTGCTGGATCGCCTTCTGTTCCATGAAGGACCACACAACCTTTTGAGAACAATGGAAACAATATACTCAGAGCTATTCTGCAATTTGAAGTTTTGTATATTTGCAACCATCTTCCAGCCGCAGGCAGGAATCATCGATAAAAAATAAATCATCCTTTCAGAATTTTTTATTATGAGAATACTATACACTGTATCTGTGAAATGCCAGAATATCCCTTGGAGATAATTTACAGGGATGATACAGGGAATTGCCACAGAGGATGAATTAAGTCCTGGGGTAAATGAGTCATGATCATTATATACTGTATGTTGGGCTAGACATGAGCTGTCAGGTAGCCCACTCTTGCTGCCATTTTGTTATAGACACAAGGAACTATTGATACTGGAACCTTGTGTAGAATACAGAGAAACTCAGAAGTCAGGCAGCAACTCTGGAGGACATAGATAGGTGACGTTTCGGATTGAAACCTTTCTTCAGTCCATGATCGTATGGTTTCATCTGACAAGCCTGAATTTAAATGTTAGTGATAGGTGAGTATAAACACTTCAGTCATTAGTCTGTTGGCTTTTGATTTTGCAAACCACAGTAAAGCATGCATGTACATTCTTCATTCCCTAAACACTGGCACCAGTGTGTAATTTGAGGAACTACATGGCAATCCCAGGGATCATCAAAAACTCACAGAACACTAGCCACTTTGGCAATTTTATCCACGCTAGCCACAAATGGACTTTAGATTGTTCCTATTTCCCAGTTTTAAATCATATCCTTAGATTATAGCTTGGCAATTGTCCATTCAAATTCTGCTTAACTTTGCTGAGGGCTTCTCCCTCTGGCTATGACTCACACCAAATAAATAATCACTATTTTCATTCTCGCTATCTTTCTACCAATTAACATAAATCTTAGTCTGAATAATCTTATTTATTTCAAAACATGCTTCCATTTTGGGCAGTGTGTACATTTACAGTGCTTAGTCTTGTCCTCATTACTAAGAGAAATTGAGTACCCTTGTTCACCATGACTAATCCTCTCATAACTTTATCCATCACCATCTTTGAAAACACACCGCCTTCCTAATTGCTCCCACATAGAACACTCTCATTCTTGCAACATTGCTATAAATCTCATCCTTCCTATGGTGTGGTGACCAGAATTGTAAACAGAATCCCATTTGTAGTCTCACTTTATTTTACACAGTGCTGCCATGACTTCCCAACGCTTGTTAGTCCTGCTCAGTGTTTCTCAACCGGGGTTCCCCGGAATGCTAAGGTTCCGCAAGAGGTCGCTCGTGGTTCCGCTAGAAAAAGTGATAAACTAGCCAAGGGGTGTCAAACTAACGGCATGTGTCCCCGGTGCAAGATCAGGCTGCAGATGTCCCCGGTGCCAGGAAATCCGGGCTCCCCTTGAGCCTCTGCATGTGCGCGTGACCGCCTCCCGAGTCAGCCGTGTGCTCCTTATATGGAGTGAGAGGCCGTGGGTGCACGCTGCCAGCATTGTGACAACTCCTTGACTGACAACCGACCCGATCAATTGAACCGCAGATGCTGCTCGGTGGGGGGTCTGAACGCCAGTGAGAGCCAGTCAAACGGGTTGGCCGTCATCCCACGTGGTTGCACAAGGCTGGCCCAATAGAAGGGACCGCCCGCTGGGCAGTCAGCTGTGGTCAATGAAGAAGGAGGGGGGCGCGGTTAGGTTGTGCAGTGCGGAGCGGTTGGGTGCTGGGTTTGAAAGCTGTGAGGAAACAAGAACAACATTGTAGCGGTGGATACTTTACTCTTTATGCTGTGTAGAGCAGCATGGCAGAGGAGCGAGCTCAGCCCACCACAAAGCGTCTCTGTTCTAGGTCCTACCCAGCCACAGCTCGGATTCTCTCTTGGATGCCAACAGTGGTGGAGGAGAAGTAGACCTATCAAAACAACAATTTGTTTCATTTGGTCTACATTTGTGTCTGCTAATGTGCAATTTCAAATGGTTTATCAATGGAAAGGGTTTGGCTCCCAAAACAATCTTAGTCAAAATAGTATTGTATATTCTCTCTCTCAGCACAACCTTCTTGTAGCTTATGACAATGTTAATACCAATCGTAAAAGTAATGCTTGCTAGGCAATCTTTTCACAAAAAACAAAATTCGTAAAGTGAAACACTTTGTAGATATAGCAGATTCTGAGACACATGATAGCAGGTTGAAAAAACGAAGGCAACGAAAGCTGTGGGAACGTGCGTTCGCGTGTGCACAACATGAAGTCGCATTTTGCCTAACCCGGCCCATGACCTAAAATAAATTTGACACCCCTGAACTAGACCAAGCATGGAGCCTTTGGGTCCCCCTCCCCCAACGCAATACTCCCCCAGTAGCACTCACCTATACACAACGTGATGCAAGTCAAAAGGGCAATCTCAAAATGGCGGCGGGCCCGGCAACCCCCAACTCAGGGGTTCCATGAGATATGAAAATGATTTCAAGGATTCCATAAGGGTAAAAGGGTTGAGAAATGCTGGCAGAGCTTTTATCTTCTCTTTTCTTTCCCTCTTGAGGCAAACCCAATAATTACATCCTGCATTGAGCCATTTGTTTTTTGCTCCACTGCTGTTAATGATGCCTCTCTTGTTTGATCTTAATTTTAGCATGCAGGGAAAATGGAAGACCTGGATATTAGGATACCACAGCACTTGAAAATATAAGATGAATGAAGGAATAATGGCCAGGTAAGTATTTCTGAATGTTGATGAAAAGTATAGGGGTCAAGCAAACTAAGGAGGCCGAGTGACTTGCCAATCCCTATGTTTAGTTGTCTCAATAGTTTTGAGATCTTTAAGGAGCCAGTTTACAAAATGGAACAATGCTGTGACCAGAAGAAGGCCATTTGTGATATTCTGACATAACTTCCTGTGCCACATGTTCATGAGAGTAGCAATTGGAGAATAGGGCACATGAATACATGGCTAAGGAGGTGGAGCAGAGGCCCAGATTTACTTTTGTTTATTTCACAAAAACTTAGAAACATAGAAATTAGATGCAGGAGTAGGCCATTCGACCCTTCGAGCCTGCACCGCCATTCAATATGATCATGGCTGATCATCCAACTCAGTATCCCGTACCTGCCTTCTCTTCATACCCCCTTATCCCCTTAGCCACAAGGGCCACATCTAACTCCCTCTTAAATATAGCCAATGAACTGGCCTCAACTACCTTCTGTGACAACTACCTTCTGATACAGTATGGAAACAGGCCATTCAGTCTAATTAATCCATCTGTCCATTGATCACCCATCCACACGAGTTCTATGTTATCCCACTTTCTCAACAACTCCTTACACAGTTAGGGCAATTTATAGAGGCCAAGGGTCGAACCAGGTCTCTGGCGCAATGAGGACGTTGGCATGACCACTTTTGGAATACTATGTATAGGTCTGATTGACCCGCTTTAGTGAAAATGTCATTATACTGGAAAGGGTTTAGAAAAAAGATTTACGAGGATGTTATGAAGTCTGGAAGGTTTGAATTAAGAAGAGAAGGAGGTGGGCAGGATCTTTTTTCCCCGCAGCATAATAAGCTGAGGGGTGATCATAAAAATATTTTTTAATTCATGATGAATAACTACAGTCTTTTACTAAGTGTAGGAGAGTCGAACATTAAAAGGTAAAAGTTTAAGATGAGAGGTAAAAGATTAAAAAGGGACCTGATGGATAATATTTTCACAGAGGAAGATCCATACATGGAACAAGCTGCCAGAAATGGTGGGATAAAATTCCGACATTCAGAAGACACATAGACGGACTCACGGATAGGAAAGGTTTGGAAGCATATGGGCAGTCGCAGGTAAGTGGGACTAGCTTTGTTAAGCAAATTGGTCAGCATGCAAGAGGTGGACCAAAGGCCCCGTTTCTATGCTGCTTAGGTCTATGACTATGACATTTTAACATTTCTTGTAATCTTATTACTTCTGAGCGTACTATCCTTCTATATACTTTTAAAAGTGTGTGTGTGTGTGTGTGTGTGTGTGTGTGTGTGTGTGTGTGTGTGTGTGTGTGTGTGTGTGTGTGTCTGTGTGTGTCTGTGTGTGTCTGTGTGTGTCTGTGTGTGTGTGTGTGTGTGTGATATTTGCCCTTTGATTCCATGGTCTGCCAAAACCACACGCTCAAACTCCGACAAAACACTTTTACATTCACCAATGCATTCCTCATTACATTTAGACATTTTTAAAGATTTACAGAGGAAGGTTCCCCCCCCCACACTCACTCATTTTGTGGCCTCCTACTGGCCAGCCACCATAACGGCTGCTGCCGCCCAGTCTCCTCCAAAAACACTGCAATTTGTCTTCTTTCGCTGGCGATTACCGCTGCTGCCGCCCGGCTATCCTCCCACTACCCCTGGGCCCCCACATTTTTCTTATTTCACCGGTGATTTTACTTCCACCACTTCCACCCCCCCCCCCCCCCCCCCCGGCCCGGATCTATCATGCTGCTACAAGCCAAAGATCGGCTGTTCCCGTGGACGGCGAAAAGCAGCGGGCGAACTGCCGATCTTTTGCTTGAGCCAGCGTCACAGAGCCAGCACCTCAATGGCCTGTCGGCCCGTAGGCGCATTATCTTGACGACCATGAAGCGTCTCGAGGCACTACGTATGACGTTGAGACGCTGTGTACGCTGTTTAAACGCTGCGTACACCGTCAAGACGCTGTGTACAACGTCGAGACGCTGCGTACACCCGTCCTAACGGCGGATGCCTGGCCCGCAGCCTCACTCGGCATCACACCCGCCCACTCCATCCTTCCCCCCCCACACCTCCCTCTCCCCACCTTCCCTCCCTCTCACCCCCTCCCTCCCTCTCTCCCCCCTCCCTCTCTCCCCCCTCCATCCCTCTCCGCCCCCTCTACCTCACGTTCGGGGACCAGACCATGATGGAGAAGGTGAGGACAGACTCTATGATGGCTGTATAGAGTTGTTTGTGTGTTGTCACATCTTCTCAAAAAACCGACATGCTAACGGTAACATTTTTACATATTCGGGTAGAGATTTACCCCCTGGTGTCCAAAATCACCTTATCTGAAAATTGCATGCATTATTTCTCGAGTTATTAATCAAAATGTTCAAAAACCTGAAAGAACACAAAAAATAAAACCAAGCGGTTTTGGCTGATAATGTGACGTCACAATGGCTGCACGCTGTGTTCACACGCTGCGAGTGACGTCACTCAGCAGCCCACTCACAGCAGCCGCGCTCCCCTCGCTCGGGGGTCCTCGGGCCAGTGCATAGTGAGGAGGTTGCTGATGCTGATTGAACGTGGGCTGGAGCAGATCCTGGAACTGGTGAGGAACTATTGTGTTTGGGAACAAGTCAAGTCAAGTCAAGTTTATTCATCATATACACATACGAGATGTGCAGTGAAATGGAAAAGAACCAGCCCTGCCCTGCGATGCCATGCATCATCTCTCTGTGCCTTGGGTCTCTCTCCCCCCATCTCTACCCCCATCTCTACCCCCTCCCCTCCCCCCCTCCCCCCCTTCGCCCCCACTCTCCCCCACCCTCTCTGCCCCCATCTCCCCGCCCTTTCTGCCCCCCTCTCCCCCCCTCGCTCCCCCCACCTCCCCCCTCCCCCCTTCCCCCCCACCTTTCCCCCATCTCCCCCTCTCTCCCCACCCTTCCCCCTCCCCTCCCCTCTCATCTCGCTCCCCCTCTCACTATGCGTCAGTGGATAGGGCAGGGATGGGGTAAAAGGTGCCAATGAATAATATTATTATAATATCAAGGGGGGTGGTTAATGTGTGTGTCTGCGGTGGGTAGTTAACATGTGTGTGTGTGTGTGTGTGTGTGTGTGTGTGTGTGTGTGTGTGTGTGTGTGTGTGTGTGTGCGTGCGTGCGTGCGAGTGTGTGTGTGTCTCCCTACACCGCAGGCCACCCCAGCCCCCCCCCTCCTAACAGGTCACACTTGGTCTATGTACCCTAAAAATATTTTCAAATATCTGTTCAGAATAACTGATGTATCTCAGATGGTGTCTATGGCCATTTGCGGAGCTCCGGAACATGAAAGGCTCAACTACAACTTCCAACAACTTACCTGGATCAGGAAAACGGCAGAAAACGGTGCCGTTTCAGTCAAGCTGCTTGAGCACCTCAAGGCTCTCGCAATTTTGTGATCTCCCGCAGCCGAGGGAGCCCCGGACTTTCAACTTTCCCATGCTGGTTGGGAATCACCTGACCTGACTGAGGAACGCAGTTACTGCACCTAGAGACTCCGGGATGATCTCCAGAGCCGATGGGCTGGGTCTTCCAGGAACAACGGAGCTGGAGCTGCCGACTTTGAAGGTACCCCCGTTTATTAAGGAGCTGGAACTGCCGTCTGTGAAGGAATCCCCGTTCCAGCGCAGGACAAAAGAAACAGCAGGTACAGTCAACACAGTACCTGGAAACAAAGGGGAAGCCTCCATTGTGTCCAAAAACGTGGCCGGCGGGCAGGACTTCAAATCAGACTGAAGCGCAGGGGACTTCGGCCCCTCTCCCTACTATCCTAGTGGCCAATGTACAGTCCCTTGAAAATAAAGTGGAGGACTTAAGGGCAAGACTGCTTTATCAACGGGAGCTGAGGGAATGCTCTGTGTTCTGTTTCACAGAGACATGGCTCACCCCCAGCTCCCCAGACTCAGCGGTCCAGCCTGAAGGGTTCTCCATCCATCACATGGACCGTACACTGGCATCTGGGAAAGGGAGAGGAGGGGGCGTCTGCCTCATGGTCATCTCTGCGTGGTGCTCAGACGTGGCAGTCCTGTCCTACTCCTCTCCACACGTCGAACATCTGGCGGTGAAGTGCCATCCCTTCTACCTTCCGAGGGAATTCACCTCCGTCATCCTGACCGCGGTTAACATCCCACCCCAGGCAGATGTCCATCTGGCACTGGAGTAACTGCACGCCATGGTCAACAAACACCAGACATCTTACCCAGAGGCATTTACCACCACAGCCGGGGACTTCAATAAGGCAAACCTAAAGAAATCACTCCCTAGCTTCCACCAACATGTCTCCAGCTGCACCAGAGGACCAAACACCCTCGACCACTGCTTCACCACCATCAAGAATGCGTACCGCTCTATCCCTCGCCCTCACATCGGTAAATCCGACCATATCGCGGTGCTGCAGCAATTATAGAGTGCACCCCCAGAGGTGAAGACAGTACAGATCTGGTTGGGGGGGGGGGGGGGAGCAGAGGAACAACTACAGGACTGTTTGGAGTCTGTAGATTGGGTAATGTTCAAGGACCCGGCAACGGACTTGAACGAATACGCCACAGTCATTACAGACTTCATTAAGAAATGTGTGGAGAACTGCATCCCCACCAAAACTTTCTGAGTTTTTCCCAATCAGAAACCTTAGATGAACTTTGAGATCCACACTCTTCTGATGACCAGACACCGGGCATTCATGTCTGATAATACAGTGGTCTACAAGAAGTCCTTGGTAAGGCCATCAAAAAGGCCAAAAGGGACTTCTGCTCCAAGCTGGAGGATGAGACAGATGTTCGGCAACTGTGGCGGGGCCTGAATGCAATCACCTCCTACAAGGCAAAACCAGGAGGCAGCTCGAATTTCGGCGATACATCACTCCTGGACGAGCTCAATGCGTTTTACGCACACATCGATAGGGAGAACACCGATGTGCCTTCCCGAGCCCCCATTTGCTGCGATGGTATTTCAGTCTCAGTCACAGAGGCCGAAGACAGGAAATCCTTCACATGGGTGGACCCTCGAAAAGCGTCTGGACCTGATGGTATACCTGGTCGTGTTCTAAAAACTTGTGCGGACCAACTGGCTGGAGTTTTTACGTGCATTGTCAACCTGTCACTTCTGAGGTCTGAGGTTCCCACCTGCTTCAAAAGGGCATCAATAATACTGGTGCCCAAGAAGAGCAAGGTGACATGCCTCAATGACTATCGACCAGTGGCACTAATGCCTGTGGTGATGAAGTGCTTTGAGAGGTTGATCATGACGCAAATCAACCCCTACCTCGACAAAAACCTGGACCCACTACAGTTCGCTTACGCCACAACAGATCAATGGTGGATGCGATCTCACTGGCCCTCCACTCTGCTCTGGACCACTTGGACAACAAAAACTCATACGTTAGGCTGTTATTCATCGATTACAGCTCGGCATTTAACACAATCATCCCTTCCAAGCTGGTTACCAAACTCGCTGAACTGGGTCTCTGCGCATCCCTCTGCAATTGGATCCTCGACTTCCTCATTCACAGACCACTGTTCGTAATGGTGGTAATGTGCCAGACTCGATAACAATCAGCATGGGAGCATCTCAAGGCTGCGTGCTCAGCCCCCTGCTGCACTCACTCTATACTCATGACTGCATAGCCGGTCATAGCGCAAACTCCATCATCAAGTTCGCTGATGACACCACTGTTGTGGGATGTATCACTGATGGGGATGAGTCAGAGTATAGAAGAGAGATCGAGCAACTGTCCATATGGTGCCAGCACAATAACCTGGCCCTCAACACCAGCAAAACCAAGGAACTGATTGTGGACTTTGGAAGGAGTAGGATGGGGACCTAGAGCCCTGTTTATATCAATGGGTCGATGGTTGAAAGGGTCAAGAGCTTCAAATTCCTGGGCGTGCCCATCTCTGAAGATCTTTCCTGGTCCGAGAACACAGATGCAATTATTAAGAAAGCTCATCAGCGCCTCTACTTCCTGAGAAGATTATGGAGAGTCAGTCTTTCAAGGAGGTTCTCTAACCACTACAGGTGCACAGTAGAGAGCATGCTGACCGGTTGCATCGTGGCTTGGTTCGGCAACTTGAGCGCCCTGGAGAGGAAAAGACTACAAAAAGTAGTAAAAACTGCCCAGTCCATCATCGGCTCTGACCTCCCTTCCATCGAGGGGATCTATCGCAGTCTCTGCCTCAAAAAGGCTGGCAGCATCAAGGACCCACACCACCCTGGCCATAAACTCATCTCCCTGCTACATTCAGGTAGAAGGTACAGGAGCCTGAGGACTGCAACGACCAGGTTCAGGAATAGCTACTTCCCCACTGCCAACAGGCTATTAAACTTGGCTCGGTCAAAACTCTGAACATTAATACCCCTTTATCTGTTATTGCACTTTATCAATTTATTTATTCATGTGTGTATTTATGTATATAATGGTATATGGACATACTGATCTGTTTTTGTAATCAATGCCTACTATGTTCTGTTGTGCTAAGCAAAGAAAGAATTTCATTGTCCTATCAGGGACACATGACAATAAACTCTTTTGACTGTTGATGTTTGACTTTTGACTTTGACTTTGATGTTGTTCTTGTTGCATCCAATGTACCAGTAAAGCTGCAGGAAGTAAGTCTAGTTTGTCTAGTAAGTCTACATGACGAATAAACATTCTTGACTTTAATCATCTGACAATTTATTTCCCATTTATGTATCATTTGTCATTGGTTGAACCCACTCCCTTAAAGCTTTATAGTGAGTGGAACCCATCATATTAACCAACTTCCTTTCCATTGAATCAGTTTGCACCTCATACTGCCTTTGCAAGGCCACCAGCATAATCAAGGACCAGTATCACACTTGTCACTCTTCTCCTCTCTCCCATCAGGCAAGTATGAAAACGCACACCTCCAGATTCCGGGGCAGTTTCTCCCCAGGTGTGTCAAGTAACTGAACCAATCTATCAACAGAGGACATCGGTTAAAGTTGAGGTGAGTAAAATTTATTAAGAATCTGAGGGGTAACTTTTCAACTCAAAGGTTTGTAGGTGCATGGAACGAGATGCCAGACGAGCTAGTTGAGGCAGGTACTCTCACAACGTTTAAGAAACATTTTGACATGTACATGGATAGGACAAGTTTAGAGGGATATGGGCCAAATGCAGGTATATTGGACTAGTGTAGATGGGACATGTTGGCTTGGACATGTGTGCTGTTAATCCAAAGAGCATGTTTCCACATTGTAACACTCTAAAACTAGACAGCGGTCCTGAGCTATTATCTACCTCATTGGGGACCCTCAGACTATCTTTAAGCACATTTTATTGGTCGTTATCTGACACTAAACATAATTCCCTCATCATCTATTCATACACTGTGGATGGCTTGGTTATCTTTCCGCTGGCTGGTTAGCATGCAATAAAAGTTTTTCACTGTACTTCGATGCACATGACAATAACCTGAACCGAACTAAAAATTATTTAATCTACCCAATTGGTAATGGAGTGCTTCGTTAATATCTGCACTGGAACCGAGGAGGCAGTTTTAAGAACCATTTATGTAAGTGGGCCCGAAATTAGACAGTGGCCAGATTGTGTAAGTATCAAAAATTTCCATCCCTCAAGTACTTCAATGAACCTAATGACCTCTTGTGACAATTCAATAGTTTCATGATTAACCTTGATGGTGACAGTTTTTTCTTTAATTAAATTCTAGTTTTATTTCATTGCTTATTTGAAAGCAAGTTCTCTCACTACCATGTGCAGCAAAGAACTACAGATTTTGCTTTAAATCAAAGGTCGACACAAAAAGCTGGTGTAACTCAGCAGGTCACCCATTCCTTCTCTCCAGAGATGCTGCCTGACCCGCTGAGCTACTCCAGCATTTTGTGTAACCCCTTCCTTCTCTCCAGAGATGCTGCCTGACCCGCTGAGTTACTCCAGCATTATGTCTCTCACTACCATGGTGGGTTGCAAGTGCACACCTCTGATTCAGCTGTTCAGATTTGGGCTGCTTGTACAGTAACATATGCTATCACATCACAAAATGAATTGAATACCTTCTTATCCCTCTTTCATTTCTGCATATTTTTTCCTTTTTTTAATATATCTCTACTTTTTCATATTATTCTTCATCAGTAATTTCTTGGTTCAAACATATTCAGGCCATCTTATTATCCCATACATCAACACTACATTCAGATGGTGTAATAAAATCTTGTTCACATTGAAAAGCCTTAAATCTTTGCTTTCTTATTTGGATAATTTTGAAACTGTTGTCACAAGCAATTTTACTTCGGAGTCACGTGAGTGACTACGTGAAGAAGACCCCGCCTGGCGCTGGAACGGCATTACGTCGACGCTATCGGCAGAGGAAGAGCTGCAGAGCGCAGCTCCAGCACAGCGGTAAGGAAACGGCCCGCAGGTAAGTAAAATTATTTTACTTCCAGGGCGTTTTTCTTAAAACTCCGTAGGCTGGTAGGAAACCAGCAGGAGTTTAAATAAAAATAAAAATAAAATGTTTTAAAAAGAAAATCGCGGGTAAAACGTGCGTCCCGGGGTGTAAAAGTCGGGACAGCAGACTATTGCGGAGCCGGTTCCGATACCGGTGGCCGATTGAAATACCCGTTAGGGAGCCTTTAGTTGCTCCACAAACAACACTTGAAAACCCAGTGCCTAAAAGTAAAAAGAGGCTTGAAAGGCCTGAGGTTTCTAAAAGATCCTGTAAGGTAAGCCTAAAATTGGCTAAGTATGGATCTAATGGAGGAAATTCTCCAAATTATATCAACCAAGGGTCTAAGTACCCAGAATATTTCCAGGCAGCCCCTGAGGGGGTTCCATATCGTGAATATGGTGCCAATTCGAATTGGGAATTTGAAACCCCAGTGCCTGGGTATGGACTGGAGGAAGTCTCCTTGAACGAGTTTCAGGAGTACCAGGGCTGTATGTGACAGACCCTGAAAGTGGTGTTTGTGGTCAGAAGTACCCACCACAATGCAAATCCAGGTGTGTCTGAAGGGCACAAAGTTACTATACCTGGTGGAGGCGGTGAGGCCATGGAAGGAACCTGGCGGCCAATGTTAATTATATGGTCTCTCACCTGCCTCAAGAAGCTGTTATGGTTGAAACAGCAGATTTGCATTTAAACATGTGCTCGCTTCGGCAGCACATATACTAAAATTGGAATTATACAGAATTTAATGCATGAAGCATTCTAAAACACCTTTAAGAAGGTACCTGGTAAATCCGGGTTTTGGGCGCCAATGTCAGCAATTATGCGGGCGCAGGAATTACGATTAAAAGAATCCTCAAACTAATTGGCATCACTGTCTTTTAAGACAAGCTGGGAAGTTGTGGAATGACTAAAGTTCAGAATGAAACAAAATATGTTAGGTTTATTCTGCAAACTTATTTGAGTTAAATTATATAAATAAAAGATTGCCATTCGGCCTCTTTTACATCCAAAGATTTACAGGACAAGCAATGTTCAAACTCCTGGTTATTGATTCGGAGAAAATCTGTTTAAGCAAATTAAGTATGGATGAAGGGGAAGAAACTGTTGGTCTTATGAAACCCTTTAGTTGGCCAGTAGGCTGGTCATATGGAAAAGGGATTTGATTTGAGCCGAGGCAGGAGTATGATAAGGAAGAATTTCCAGCCAGCAAATCGTTTCTCGGCTTTTTGGCTAAGATTAAGCATGGTATCTGTTCTTATCAGTTTAAATCTGATATGTCCCTTATCTAGGGACCATATATTAATAAAATAACGAATGTACACCCACATTTTTGGGTAAGGAGGTAATTTCGTCAAACAGTTGGGGAGGTACAAAACTTAATCCTATTTAAGAAGGATGTTTGGATGAACCTCAGATTGGTGGTAGACTCCAAATGTTGATAATGAAGAGGTATGGATCCATTGGGACACAATAACCTGATCATTCTTCATGTTATAGTCTTGGAATAATTCAAATTGACAAAGACGTGGGAATTTGTGTGAGGAAGGAGGTATTGAGAAACAGGAAAGGATCCACAACAATTGTATCAAATATTTTCCCCAGGCCATAGAAGATGGGGTTGTACAATCATGTTAGATCTCACACAATTAAATATATTGTCCAGTAAAAAATTTTAAATGGACACATTCAACACTGCTATACAGCAGGTATCAACTGGTGGTTATGGCTGCAATAAATTGAAGAGATGCATTTTTCGGTCCCAATTCACCATAATTTCATAGGTAATTAAAGTTATGGATGAGACAGTTTGTGGTACTACAAGCTTTGCCTTTAAGGATTAAGCCAGCATTTGCACTGCCTTAGGCACAAAAGTACATCGTTATGGCTTATCTAGATGACATTTAATTGTCAATGCTAATCAGGAGCCAGGTGGAAAATTAGTCTCAGTAACTACAAGTTGTTTGAGAAGTTGGGTTCCTGATCCATCCAACAAATCTAAGATACAGCAATCCCAAACCATTGAATATCTGGGGTTTGAGATTAACTCAGTTACCAGGTTGGTAACTTTACCAATGGATAAGTGTTGGATTTGACAAATGTGTGTCAAGACTTGATTTACGAACCTTATCCCTCCATCCGAGAGGTTGCCAAAATTATTGGTAAATTGGCAGCAGCATTTCCAGACAGTAGAGTTTGGTCGTCTACATTACCAAAATCTTCAAAGGGCAAAAACTCAAGCGCTTATTCAGCGAGCAAGCCATTTGATAGGCCAATGCAATTGCCTAAGGAAGTTTTATCAGAATTACATTGATGGATTGAGAATGTTCCATAAGCTGCTTAGATCTTTTAGTTCATCAGCCAGTAGTGTTTTGCAAAATGACGAAGTTCTCTCGGATGGGGGGGGGGGGGTTCGGATAATGAGACCAGCTGTAGAGGCAGATGGGCTGTCCAAGAGGATTTATTGTTCCAAACATGGTATTAATTATTTGGAGCTCCTGGTAGCATTTTATGTATTAAAAGCTTATTGCCCTTCATTAAAGGATTTGCATGTCCAAGTACAAATAGATTATACCACAGCTGTGGCATATATTAATCACATGGGTGGTGTTAGATCAATATCATGTGATCATCTGGTAAACCAGATGTGCTAATGGTGTATGGCAAAAAAAAAAAAAAAAAATATTTGGCTTTCAGCTATTTATCTCTCGGGGAGAGACAATGTTGTGACAGATAAAGATCGCAAATATTTGAAGACAATACAGAATGGATGTTAATCCACAAAATTTCAAAATATTGTCAGTCGCTATGGAGTGCCGGACATTGATCTGTTTGCATCTAGATTGAATCACCAATTGCCCAAATACGGGTCTTGGGGAACACGATCCAGCGGCAGTAGCGGTGGATGTTTTCTCGCTACACTGGGGAATTTGTTCTTTTATGATTTTCCCCATTCTGTCTCATTGGGCAATGTCTCAATAAAAAGCGCAAGACGCTGTCGAATGCAATTTTTTGGTGGTGTCAGATTGGCCCACGCAGTCATGATTCCCATTGATGCTAATATGATTATTGAACCATGTATGACAATTCCCAGTTGCGACAATCTGTTGACACAACCAGTAACAAAAGGAATTCATCCATTGCATGATCATATGTATTTGTTAGTTACACAAAGAGCTGGAGAAACTCAGCGGGTGCAGCAGCGTCTGGGGAGTGAAGGAGATGGGCGACGTTTCGGGTCGAGACCCTTCTTCAACACATATGTATTTGTTAATCTGCAGGTTCTGACCAGACCATTGCAAGAGTTGTACTGTCGGACAGGACCATGGATGTTATAGTTGCAGCTTGGAGGAATAGCACTAAAACAATATAAGTCGCATATAAGGAAATGGGAAGTGTACAGAGTCAAAGATATCTTATCATACTGCAAACATTTCAAATGTATTACAGTTCCTTGCTGGGTTACACTTGATGAGCATTTGAGTATAGTGCCATTAATTGTGCTCGTAGTGCATTGTCATCCTATTTAGGACAAATTTCAGATCGAGATTCATTGGGTCTCACCCATTAGTATCCCGACTCATGAAAGGAATTTCAATAAAATCATCCTAAGCCCATATATACAGGAATTTGGGATGTTAGCATTGTTCTCACTTTGTTTAAACAATGGACTCCAATTAATTCAATGTCTTTGCAGAAATTAACATTCAAGGTGGTAAAGTTAATGGCATTGGTATCAGCTCAAAGAGAGTACAAGCTTTGCAGTTGTACGGTTGGATTGCATACATGTGACTGCAGATAACATTATGTTTTATGTTTATGACTTGATCAAACAAAGCAGACCAGGAAGAACTGGAATGAAGGTAATGTTTAAAGCATATCCGATTGATGAAACATTGTGTGTGGTTAAGCATTTAACTCAGTACATTGAGGTAACCAAAATCTCAGAGGTTCTGAGAAAGCGTTATTAATAACACACAAAAGCCACATACAAAAGGTTCAGTTCAAACCATTTCTGGATGGTTTGTGTCTAGCAAGAATAGACACTGATGTGTTTAAATCTCACTCCACTAGGGCGGCAGCTACGTCCGTGGCAAAGGTACAGGACGTGCCACTCGATAAAATTTTAGAGGCCGCAGGGTGGTCTAGAGAAGAGATTTTCAAAGTTCTAGAATAAACCTGTTGTCACAGTGCCAGGATTTAGACACACAGTAATGGGTTCTCTTTAATGCTTGCTTTGTTTTATATTATCGATTTATATTATCGATTTATGTTACCATTGACAACATTTATCAATTTATTTTGTAATTTTCCCCTAAGGTAGAGGGGTTATTATTAAAAAGTTGTTCTTTTTATGATTAAAGGACTTATTACATAAATTGTAACAATGTCCTAAAAATACTATTTACTCACTACTGTTTTGACTAAACAGAGAGTCGTATGAAATGAGTTTACGACATGAAAAACACAGAGCTTCAAAATCTTCACGTAGTCACTCACGTGACTCCGAAGTAAAATAGTGAGATTAAACGAGAACTTACCAGTTCGAAGTTTGATCTTTATTTTATGAGGAGTTACGATGAGGGATTACGTGCCCTCCACTCCCAACCCTCATAATGTAAATGATCATCTGGTAGTTCTAGTCTATTTTGAGCCTTACTATTTTACTTCGGCTATTGGTTTCTGTGTTTTTCATGCCGCTGCTTTGAAGTATGCCGTTCCAGCGCCAGGCGGGGTCTTCTTCACGTAATCCCTCATCGTAACTCCTCATAAAATAAAGATCAA
>CAUPSL010000359.1:5000-33119 GCA_963514005.1 Raja brachyura
CCCCCCTCCTCTCTCCCTCCCCCCTCCTCTCTCCCCTCCCCCCCTCCTCCCTCCCCTCCCCCCTCCTCTCTCCCCTCTCCCCCTCCTCTCCCCCCTCCCCACATTAGCCGCTGTTCTCCGTTGCAGGGCACTACCCCGTGTGGTCAGACACCTCCCCTCCCCTCCCCCCTCTCCCCGTCCCCCACACACGCGTGGTGTGAGCAGGACCTTGCCCCCAGGGGTGTGACACACACGCGTGTGCGTGGGGAGCTGGACGTGTGTATCCCGGTGCCCGCACTACTCACCGACACGCCTTCCCCACCGGGCGGTCCTTCCACCAGCATCCCCTGTGGGCAGAGAGACACCGGTTAGAGAGGGGGAGAGGGGTGGGGGAGAGAGGGGCAGGGACGGGCGAGAGGCAGCTGGGAGGTTCGGGGGTGGTGGGGCAGAAGAGACGATGAAGTCAGGGAGGTGGCCGGGGGGGGGGATGGAGGGGGGGAGTGGGCAGGTCGGTGGGGTCGGAGCGGGTCGGTGGGGGGTGGGGGCAAGAGGCGGGTTGGGGGGGGGCGGAGGGAGAGCGGGTGGGGAGGTGGGGAAGAGGTGCAGGGGGGGCTGGGGAGGAGGGGGATGGAGGGGGTGGGGTGGAGGGTTGGGGAGATGGAGAGGGTGAGGGTGAGGGGTCAGGGGTGAGGGGTCAGGGGGTGAGGGGTGGAGGGATGGAGGGTTTGGGAGATGGAGAGGCAGGGGTCAGGGGTGAGGTGGAGGGATGAAGGGTTCGGGAGATGGAGAGGGTGAGGGGTCAGTGGTGGGGGTGGAGGGATGAAGGGTTAGGGAGATGGAGAGGGTGAGTGGTCAGGGGTGGAGGATTATGGTGATGGAGAGGGTGAGTGGTGGGGGTGAGGGGTGGAGGGTTAGGGTTCGGGAGATGGAGGGGGTGAGGGGTCAGGGGGTGAGGGGTCAGACTAGGGCCGTTGGCTACTCACTGGCTCCACCACTGCAGGTTCTCCCTTCTCGCCCTTCAAACCAGCCAATGCCACCTGCAAGGAGATGCAACAAGACTCGTGAGCCACAGGGCCACCCCCGTGGGCAGTGCCAGGGGGTAGTGGGGTCACCAACTTACCAGCATCCGACCTGGCTCCGTGTCACAGTCCTGCTCAACACAACACGTGTGTGCGACCTGGTGTCTCTCTGTCCCTCTCTCGGGGGGGTATCTGTAAACTGACCGGAGTCTCACAGACCCCCCCCCCCCCCCCTCTACCTCTACCTCTCTCTCTATCCCCCTCTCTGGGGGATATCTTCTCTCGGTCCCTGTCTTTCTCACCAAGGGGGATATCTCACCAAGAGGGGTACACTGATTGGTGCCCCTCAGTCTCTCCCCCCCCCTCTCTCTCTCTCTCTCTCTCTCAGGGGAATGTCTGTACACTGATCTGTGTCCTCTGGGTGACTGGCTCTGATGGCCACTGGCTCTGATGGACACTAGTTCTGATGGCCACTGGTTCTGATGGCCACTGGTTCTGATGACCACTGGTTCTGATGGGCACTGGTTCTGATGGCCACTGGTTCTGATGGCCACTGGCGCAGATGGACACTGGCGCTGATGGACACTGGTGCTGGACACTGGCTTTGATGGACACTGCTGCTGGACGCTGGCTCTGATGGCCACTGGTGCTGATGGCCACTGGCTCTGATGGACACTGGCTCTGATGGACACTGGTTCTGATGGACACTGGTTCTGATGGCCACTGGTTCTGATGGACACTGGCTCTGATGGACACTGGTTCTGATGGACACTGGCACAGATGGCCACTGGCTCTGATGGACACTGGCTCTGATGGACACTGGCACAGATGGACACTGGCACAGATGGAGACTGGCACTGATGGACACTGGCACAGATGGAGACTGGCACTGATGGACACTGGCTCTGATGGACACTGGCTCTGATGGACACTGGCTCTGATGGACACTGGTTCTGATGGACATTGGCACAGATGGCCACTGGCTCTGATGGACACTGGCACTGATGGACACTGGCTCTGATGGACACTGGCACTGATGGACACTGGCACAAATGGACACTGGTTCTGATGGACACTGGCACAAATGGACACTGGTTCTGATGGACACTGGCTCTGATGGACACTGGCACTGATGGACACTGGCACAAATGGACACTGGTTCTGATGGACATTGGCACAGATGGCCACTGGTTCTGATGGACATTGGCACAGATGGCCACTGGCTCTGATGGACACTGGCACTGATGGACACTGGCACAAATGGACACTGGTTCTGATGGACACTGGCACAAATGGACACTGGTTCTGATGGACATTGGCACAGATGGCCACTGGCTCTGATGGACACTGGCACTGATGGACACTGGCTCTGATGGACACTGGCACAGATGGCCACTGGCACTGATGGACACTGGCTCTGATGGACACTGGCTCTGATGGACACTGGCACAGATGGCCACTGGCACTGATGGACACTGGCTCTGATGGCCACTGGCACAGATGGCCACTGGCACTGATGGACACTGGCACAGATGGACACTGGCTCTGATGGACACTGGCACAGATGGCCACTGGCACAGATGGACACTGGCACAGATGGACACTGGCTCTGATGGACACTGGCACTGATGGACACTGGCACTGATGGACACTGGCACTGATGGACACTGGCTCTGATGGACACTGGCACAGATGGCCACTGGCTCTGATGGACACTAGTTCTGATGGCCACTGGTTCTGATGGCCACTGGTTCTGATGGCCACTGGTTCTGATGGCCACTGGTTCTGATGGACATTGGCACAGATGGCCACTGGCTCTGATGGACACTGGCACTGATGGACACTGGCACAGATGGACACTGGCTCTGATGGACACTGGCACAGATGGCCACTGGCACAGATGGACACTGGCACTGATGGACACTGGCACTGATGGACACTGGCTCTGATGGACACTGGCACAGATGGCCACTGGCTCTGATGGACACTGGCACAGATGGCCACTGGCTCTGATGGACACTAGTTCTGATGGCCACTGGTTCTGATGGCCACTGGTTCTGATGGCCACTGGTTCTGATGGCCACTGGTTCTGATGGCCACTGGTTCTGATGGCCACTGGCGCAGATGGACACTGGCGCTGATGGACACTGGTGCTGGACACTGGCTTTGATGGACACTGCTGCTGGACGCTGGCTCTGATGGCCACTGGTGCTGATGGCCACTGGCTCTGATGGACACTGGCTCTGATGGACACTGGTTCTGATGGACACTGGTTCTGATGGCCACTGGTTCTGATGGACACTGGCTCTGATGGACACTGGTTCTGATGGACACTGGCACAGATGGCCACTGGCTCTGATGGACACTGGCTCTGATGGACACTGGCACAGATGGACACTGGCACAGATGGAGACTGGCACTGATGGACACTGGCACAGATGGAGACTGGCACTGATGGACACTGGCTCTGATGGACACTGGCTCTGATGGACACTGGCTCTGATGGACACTGGTTCTGATGGACATTGGCACAGATGGCCACTGGCTCTGATGGACACTGGCACTGATGGACACTGGCACAAATGGACACTGGTTCTGATGGACACTGGCACAAATGGACACTGGTTCTGATGGACATTGGCACAGATGGCCACTGGCTCTGATGGACACTGGCACTGATGGACACTGGCTCTGATGGACACTGGCACAGATGGCCACTGGCACTGATGGACACTGGCTCTGATGGACACTGGCTCTGATGGACACTGGCACAGATGGCCACTGGCACTGATGGACACTGGCTCTGATGGCCACTGGCACAGATGGCCACTGGCACTGATGGACACTGGCACAGATGGACACTGGCTCTGATGGACACTGGCACAGATGGCCACTGGCACTGATGGACACTGGCACAGATGGACACTGGCTCTGATGGACACTGGCACTGATGGCCACTGGCACTGATGGACACTGGCACTGATGGACACTGGCTCTGATGGACACTGGCACAGATGGCCACTGGCTCTGATGGACACTAGTTCTGATGGCCACTGGTTCTGATGGCCACTGGTTCTGATGGCCACTGGTTCTGATGGCCACTGGTTCTGATGGACATTGGCACAGATGGCCACTGGCTCTGATGGACACTGGCACTGATGGACACTGGCACAGATGGACACTGGCTCTGATGGACACTGGCACAGATGGCCACTGGCACAGATGGACACTGGCACTGATGGACACTGGCACTGATGGACACTGGCTCTGATGGACACTGGCACAGATGGCCACTGGCTCTGATGGACACTGGCACAGATGGCCACTGGCTCTGATGGACACTAGTTCTGATGGCCACTGGTTCTGATGGCCACTGGTTCTGATGGCCACTGGTTCTGATGGCCACTGGTTCTGATGGCCACTGGTTCTGATGGCCACTGGCGCAGATGGACACTGGCGCTGATGGACACTGGTGCTGGACACTGGCTTTGATGGACACTGCTGCTGGACGCTGGCTCTGATGGCCACTGGTGCTGATGGCCACTGGCTCTGATGGACACTGGCTCTGATGGACACTGGTTCTGATGGACACTGGTTCTGATGGCCACTGGTTCTGATGGACACTGGCTCTGATGGACACTGGTTCTGATGGACACTGGCACAGATGGCCACTGGCTCTGATGGACACTGGCTCTGATGGACACTGGCACAGATGGACACTGGCACAGATGGAGACTGGCACTGATGGACACTGGCACAGATGGAGACTGGCACTGATGGACACTGGCTCTGATGGACACTGGCTCTGATGGACACTGGCACTGATGGACACTGGCTCTGATGGACACTGGCTCTGATGGACACTGGCTCTGATGGACACTGGTTCTGATGGACATTGGCACAGATGGCCACTGGCTCTGATGGACACTGGCACTGATGGACACTGGCTCTGATGGACACTGGCTCTGATGGACACTGGCACTGATGGCCACTGGCTCTGATGGACACTGGCTCTGATGGACACTGGCTCTGATGGACACTGGCTCTGATGGACACTGGCACTGATGGACACTGGCACAAATGGACACTGGTTCTGATGGACACTGGCACAAATGGACACTGGTTCTGATGGACACTGGCACTGATGGACACTGGCTCTGATGGACACTGGCACTGATGGACACTGGCACAAATGGACACTGGTTCTGATGGACACTGGCACAAATGGACACTGGTTCTGATGGACACTGGCTCTGATGGACACTGGCACTGATGGACACTGGCACAAATGGACACTGGTTCTGATGGACATTGGCACAGATGGCCACTGGTTCTGATGGACATTGGCACAGATGGCCACTGGCTGTGATGGACACTGGCACTGATGGACACTGGCACAAATGGACACTGGTTCTGATGGACACTGGCACAAATGGACACTGGTTCTGATGGACATTGGCACAGATGGCCACTGGCTCTGATGGACACTGGCACTGATGGACACTGGCTCTGATGGACACTGGCACAGATGGCCACTGGCACTGATGGACACTGGCTCTGATGGACACTGGCTCTGATGGACACTGGCACAGATGGCCACTGGCACTGATGGACACTGGCTCTGATGGCCACTGGCACAGATGGCCACTGGCACTGATGGACACTGGCACAGATGGACACTGGCTCTGATGGACACTGGCACAGATGGCCACTGGCACTGATGGACACTGGCACAGATGGACACTGGCTCTGATGGACACTGGCACTGATGGACACTGGCACTGATGGACACTGGCACTGATGGACACTGGCTCTGATGGACACTGGCACAGATGGCCACTGGCTCTGATGGACACTAGTTCTGATGGCCACTGGTTCTGATGGCCACTGGTTCTGATGGCCACTGGTTCTGATGGCCACTGGTTCTGATGGACACTGGCACAGATGGCCACTGGCTCTGATGGACACTGGCACTGATGGACACTGGCACAGATGGACACTGGCTCTGATGGACACTGGCACAGATGGCCACTGGCTCTGATGGACACTGGCACAGATGGCCACTGGCTCTGATGGACACTAGTTCTGATGGCCACTGGTTCTGATGGCCACTGGTTCTGATGGCCACTGGTTCTGATGGCCACTGGTTCTGATGGCCACTGGTTCTGATGGCCACTGGCGCAGATGGACACTGGCGCTGATGGACACTGGTGCTGGACACTGGCTTTGATGGACACTGCTGCTGGACGCTGGCTCTGATGGCCACTGGTGCTGATGGCCACTGGCTCTGATGGACACTGTCACTGATGGACACTGGCTCTGATGGACACTGGCACAGATGGCCACTGGCACTGATGGACACTGGGTCTGATGGACACTGGCACAGATGGACACTGGCACAGATGGACACTGGCACAGATGGCCACTGGCTCTGATGGACACTGGCACTGATGGACACTGGCTCTGATGGACACTGGCTCTGATGGCACTGGCTCTGATGGCACTGGCTCTGATGGCACTGGCTCTGATGGACACTGGCTCTGATGGACACTGGCTCTGATGGACACTGGCTCTGATGGCACTGGCTCTGATGGCACTGGCTCTGATGGCACTGGCTCTGATGGACACTGGCTCTGATGGACACTGGCTCTGATGGACACTGGCTCTGATGGCACTGGCTCTGATGGCACTGGCTCTGATGGACACTGGCTCTGATGGACACTGGCTCTGATGGACACTGGCTCTGATGGCACTGGCTCTGATGGACACTGGCTCTGATGGACACTGGCTCTGATGGCACTGGCTCTGATGGACACTGGCTCTGATGGACACTGGCTCTGATGGACACTGGCTCTGATGGACACTGGCACAGATGGACACTGGCTCTGATGGACACTGGCACAGATGGCCACTGGCTCTGATGGACACTAGTTCTGATGGCCACTGGTTCTGATGGCCACTGGTTCTGATGGCCACTGGTTCTGATGGCCACTGGTTCTGATGGCCACTGGTTCTGATGGCCACTGGCGCAGATGGACACTGGCGCTGATGGACACTGGTGCTGGACACTGGCTTTGATGGACACTGCTGCTGGACGCTGGCTCTGATGGCCACTGGTGCTGATGGCCACTGGCTCTGATGGACACTGTCACTGATGGACACTGGCTCTGATGGACACTGGCACAGATGGCCACTGGCACTGATGGACACTGGGTCTGATGGACACTGGCACAGATGGACACTGGCACAGATGGACACTGGCTCTGATGGACACTGGCACAGATGGCCACTGGCTCTGATGGACACTGGCACTGATGGACACTGGCTCTGATGGACACTGGCTCTGATGGACACTGGCTCTGATGGCACTGGCACTGATGGACACTGGCTCTGATGGACACTGGCTCTGATGGCACTGGCTCTGATGGCACTGGCTCTGATGGCACTGGCTCTGATGGACACTGGCTCTGATGGACACTGGCTCTGATGGACACTGGCTCTGATGGACACTGGCTCTGATGGCACTGGCTCTGATGGCACTGGCTCTGATGGCACTGGCTCTGATGGACACTGGCTCTGATGGACACTGGCTCTGATGGACACTGGCTCTGATGGCACTGGCTCTGATGGCACTGGCTCTGATGGACACTGGCTCTGATGGACACTGGCTCTGATGGACACTGGCTCTGATGGACACTGGCTCTGATGGACACTGGCTCTGATGGACACTGGCTCTGATGGCACTGGCTCTGATGGACACTGGCTCTGATGGACACTGGCTCTGATGGACACTGGCTCCGATGGACACTGGCTCTGATGGCACTGGCTCTGATGGCACTGGCTCTGATGGACACTGGCTCTGATGGCACTGGCTCTGATGGCACTGGCTCTGATGGACACTGGCTCTGATGGACACTGGCACTGATGGACACTGGCTCTGATGGCACTGGCTCTGATGGACACTGGCTCTGATGGACACTGGCTCTGATGGACACTGGCACTGATGGACACTGGCTCTGATGGACACTGGCACAGATGGACACTGGCTCTGATGGCACTGGCTCTGATGGACACTGGCTCTGATGGACACTGGCTCTGATGTCCACTGACACTGGTGGCCACTGGCGCTGCCCCTCTGCTCACCTTCAGGCCGCCCGCCCGCCCATGGACAATGCCTGGCTTTGCTCCCACTACTGAGCCCTGCGCCTCTGGCCCCTGTATTACTGTAGAGACTGTCAGCTTGAAGGATGTGGAGTGGTTGGCATGGAAGCACAATGCATGCCACTGGCACCATGGGCCAAAGTGCCGGCAGGATTGCAGTGCTGAGCAGAGACCCACTCAGCGCATGTTGGGCAGGGTGCAATGTTGAGCAGAAGGCAGCAGGAGTGGATACAGTGCCCCACACTGTGGGGATGACCATGCACCATGACACCTCGCGGGGCCAGGCTGGCATCACTGACCGATGGTGCAGCTCGGCTGACCGCATGGAGGAGGTGCAGCGTGACACGGGTGGTGGGGACCACATCCATGGCCATGCGTGTAGCGTGTTCAGCAACCACCAACTACATGCCAGCAACATGTAGCAGCAACCATACAGATGACAGGCAATGATGTCACTTACGCACATAATGTCACCACTGCCACGAGCCATCATGTCATTGCAACGTGTGATGATGTCGTTGCAATGCATGATGATGTCTTTGAAGTGAGTGGTTGCATCATTGTCACACACAGTGATGTCATTGAGTGGCAGCGAGCGGTGATGTCATTACAACAAGTGATGATGCTATTGCAACAAGTGATGACATCACTTCAATGACAGCTGCGCAGGTGCAGACAATGACATCACCGCAGATATTGACGATGTCACGGCAGCAAATGATGATATCACTGACATCACTGCAGGAGAGGACTGCGTTGGTGATGGCTTCACTGCAGCAGGTGATGACATCACCAAAGCTGGCAATGACATCAGCACAGATGATGACACCACAAACGGCGACATCACCATAGCCAGTAATGACATCACCACAGCTAGTGATTACATCACCACAGCCGCTTTGACATCACCGCAATGACAATAAGAACACCACAGTGATGACATCACCACAGCTGACAGACATCCCACAGACGATGACATCACCGCAGGTGATGACATTATCATAGATGGCAACATCACCACAGACGATGACATCCCCACAGACGATGACATCAACGCAGATGACGACATAATCATGGATGGTGACATCGCCACAAATTATGACATCACCACACATGATGACATCATTGCACACGATGACATCACACAGGCAGTGATGACATCACACAGATTGTAAGCAAGGGGGTGGGAATGCGACGCGATAGCAAACTGAAGGAGGACACGGACACAGACAGGGGCACAGACAGGGGTGGGGACGGGAGGGGCACAGGGACAGACACCAGGACACAGGGGTGGGGAGAGGGGAGGGGAGAGGTGACGGGACGGGGGACACACACCAGGACACAGAGGTGGGTGCAACATGGAGGTGCGGCCAACTCCACTTACGCGGTCCGTGTGAACCTCGGTCTGGACAGCCTGTCCCGGCCCCACCTCGGCCGTGGGCTGCTCGTAATAGCTGTAGCTGTCGTAGTCATAGTGGTAGCCTGGATGAGCGGTGCCCAGCTCCTCTACCGTCATCTCCTCCGCAGACACGCCCCGCTCACCCGCTCCCACCTGCCCACCGGACTGCGTGTCCTCTCGCTGCCACACACGGAAGCAACAGCGTTAGTCCGCAAACCAACATCCCTACACCAGCATGGAGCATACACCTGGGGGGGGGGGAGGTAGATGGGGAAGGGATGGGAGGGTGGAGGGGAGATGAGGGGAGGGTGGGGGGGAGATGAGGGGAGGGGAGGGTGGAGGGGAGGGGAAGGGAGGGGAGGGGGAGCCCACAGGGATATGTTGCCATGTTCATGCAGCCAAACCTGGGTGACCCCCAGCACCCTGACCTCAAATCCCCAACACACAACAGACACAGCAAGACCTCTCCTCACTCTCTCCATGGACGCTGCCTGACCCACTGGGTTTCCAGACTTCATTACATTTCCACCCACATCTGCTCATCCCAATTAGAGGCAAGAGTGAGTGAGTGAGTGAGCGAGTGAGTGTGAGGGTGTGAGAGTGAGTGAGTGAATGCGTGAGTGAGTGAGTGAGTGAGTGAGTGAGTGAGTGTGAGTGTGTGAGAGTGAGTGAGTGAGTGAGTGAGTGAGTGTGAGTGTGTGAGAGAGAGTGAGTGAATGCGTGAGTGAGTGAGTGAGTGAGTGAGTGAGTGAGTGAGTGAGTGAGTGAGAGTGAGTGTGAGAGTGAGTGAGTGTGAGTGAGTGAGAGTGAGTGCGAGTGTGTGAGAGTGAGTGTGTGAGAGAGAGTGAGTGAATGCGTGAGTGAGTGAGTGAGTGAGTGAGTGTGTGAGAGTGAGTGAGTGTGAGTGTGTGAGAGTGAGTGAGAGAGTGCGTGAGTGAGTGTGCGTGAGTGTGAGTGAGTGAGAGTGAGTGAGTGCGAGTGTGTGAGAGTGAGTGAGAGTGAGTGAGTGAGAGTGAGTGGGTGGGTGGGTGAGTGAAGAGGGAGTTTAATTGAGAAAAGTGTTTGTGTGCGCGCGATGGTGAGCAAGTGTTTCTGTTTGACACCTGTGTGTCTGTGTGTGTGTGCACGCGTGTGTGTGTGCACGTATGTGTGCATGCATGCGTGCTTGCGTGTTTGTATGTATTTGTGTGTGTGCTGAGAGTGTGTTAGTGTGTGCTTAGTGTGTTTCTGAGAGCGCGTGTGTGTCTAAAAGTGTATGTGTGTGAGTGAGTGTGTGCAAGTGCGGGAACTGGGAATGTGTGAGTGTGTGTGTGCCCACGTTGGTCTGAGATTGTGAGCGGTTATGTCGGAGCGAATGTGTGTGCGAGGCTGTTTGTGAATGTGCAGTGTTTTGAGTGTGAGAGGGAAAGTGAGAGAGGCAGATAGAGAGAGAGAGAGAGAGAAAGAGAGAGAGAGTGAGAGAGAATGAGTTAGCGGGAGGGAGAGAGAGGGAGAGAGTGAGTGAGAGGGAGATAGAGATTGAGAGAGAGGGAGAGTACGAGTATTGTGTGTTCATTAGTGTTACCAATGGTCATACATCAACACAGTCTAATTACAGACAAGGGTTCCCAGGGGTGGGAAGACAAGGGGGCCACAAGAGACTGGGGCAGGTCAGGGGGACAGGGACAGACACCAGTACACAGGGCACAGGTGTGGGGGGAGGGGAGGGGACAGGGAGAGTGCAGAATGGGGAGGGGGACAGGGGGACGGTACAGACACAGGACACAGGTGGGGAGAGGGGAGCAGGTACAGACACCAGAACAGTTGCATAGGGCTCTGGTGAGACCACATCTGGAGTATTGGGTACAGTTTTGGTCTCCTAATTTGAGGAAGGACATCCTTGTGATTGAGGCAGTGCAGCGTAGGTTCACCAGATTGATCCCTGGGATGGCGGGACTGTCATATGAGGAAAGATTGAAAAAACTAGACTTGTAGAGTCTAGAAGGATGAGGGGGAATCTTCTAGAAACATATAAAATTATAAAAGGACTGGACAAGCTAGATGCAGGAAAAATGTTCCCAATGTTGGGTGAGTCCAGAACCAGGGGCCACAGTCTTAGAATAAAGGGGAGGTCATTTAAGACTGAGGTGAGAAAAAACCAGAGAGTTGTGAATTTGTGGAATTCCCTGCCACAGAGGGCAGTGGAGGCCAAGTCACTGGATGGATTTAAGAGAGAGTTAGATAGAGCTCTAGGGGCTAGTGGAGTCAAGGGATATGGGGAGAAGGCAGGCACGGGTTATTGATTGGGGACGATCAGCCATGATCACAATGAATGGCGGTGCTGGCTCGAAGGGCCGAATGGCCTCCTCCTGCACCTATTTTCTATATTTTCATGTTTCTATTAACCTCGGGAAGGCAAGGGACACTTGGGAGGGGGGGAGAGGGGAGGGGAGAGAGGACAGACACCAGGACACAGGGGTGGGGAGAGGGGAGGGGAGAGGTGACGGGACAGTGGACAAACACCAGGACACAGGGGTGGGGAGATGGGGGGAGAGGTGACGGGACGGGGGGACAGACACCAGAACACAGGGGTGGGGAGAGGGGGGGGAGAGAGGACAGACACCAGGACACAGGGGTGGGGAGAGGGGAGGGGAGAGGTGACGGGACAGGGGGACAGACACCAGGACACAGAGGTGGGTGCAACATGGAGGTGCGGCCAACTCCACTTACTGGGTCCGTGTGAACCTCGGTCTGGACAGCCTGTCCCGGCCCCACCTCGGCCGTGGGCTGCTCGTAATAGTCCCTGTAGCTGTCGTAGTCATAGTGGTAGCCGGGGTGAGCGGTGCCCAGCTCCTCTACCGTCATCTCCTCCGCAGACACGCCCCGCTCACCCGCTCCCACCTGCCCACCGGACTGCGTCTCCTCTCGCTGCCACACACGGAAGCAACAGCGTTAGTCCGCAAACCAACATCCCTACACCAGCATGGAGCATACACCTGGTGGGGGGGGGGGGGGGGGGGGGGGCGTGGGGGGCCAACAGGGGTATGTTGCCATGATCATGCAGACAAACCCGGGTGTCCCCAAACGCCCTGACCTCAAACCCCGACTCACAACTGACACAAGACCTCTCCTCACACTCACCCCCACTTTCAAAATACCCAATCTTGGCCTATTTTGTACGTATTTGTGTGAGCGCATGCGTGTTTGCGAGTGTGCATCTGACAAAAGGAATCCCTCCTCATCTCCCTCCCAAAGGAACGTCCTTTAATGCTGAACCTCACCTCTAGACCTAGACTCTCCCACTAGTGGAAGCATCTTCTCCCCATCCATTCATTATTTCAATGAGTTTCAATGAGGGGGCCCCTCATCCTTCTAAACTCCAGCGAGTACAGGCCCAGTGCCGACAAACGCTCATCGTACGTTAGCTAACCCACTCATCCCTGGAATAATTCTTGTAAACCTCCTCTGGACCCCCTCCAGAGCCAGCACATCCTTCCTCAGATATGGGGCCCATAGTTGATCACAGTACTCCAAGTGTGGCCTGACCAGCACCTTATAGAGGCATTGCACCCCTTACGTCAGCTAGTCCAGGGTGGAATTGGTGTGGGATGGGGAAGGGAAGGGATGGGATGGGACTGCACTCCTTCAGCAGTTGGCAAGGTGTTGCCTGGGGTTAGACAGAGTGAAAACCCATGGCCTCGCTTCCACTCTGATGCTAACGGCTGCACTTCTTGCAATTCAGTTGCATTGGCCAATGCAGCTGCATTGGTGGAGCAGGAGATGGTGCAGAGAAATTGCAACGTTGAGCATCCAGCGCTGGTGGCCACTGGGTTTCCACAGCCAACGCACATCAGCAGCTCACGTCACCACTCCACACTCTCAATGTCTCCATTCACACCAGACCCTCCCTTGTCTCCACGCACCCTCTCCCCTCACTCTCCGTCTGAAGAAGGGTCTCAGCCCAAAACGTCGCCCAATCCTTCTGTCTCAATCCTGTCTGTCTCAATGCCGTCTGTCTCAATGCCGTCTGTCTCAATCCTGTCTGTCTCAATACCGTCTGTCTGTCTCAATGCTGTCTGTCTCAATGCTGTCTGTCTCAATGCTGTCTGTCTCAATGCTGTCTGTCTCAATGCTGTCTGTCTCAATGCTGTCTGTCTGTCTCAATGCTGTCTGTCTGTCTCAATGCTGTCCGTCTCAATGCTGTCCGTCTCAATGCTGTCTGTCTCAATGCTGTCTGTCTGTCTCAATGCTGTCTGTCTGTCTCAATGCTGTCTGTCTGTCTCAATGCTGTCTGTCTGTCTCAATTCTGTCTGTCTCAATGCTGTCTGTCTCAATGCTGTCTGTCTGTCTCAATGCTGTCTGTCTGTCTCAATGCTGTCTGTCTGTCTCAATGCTGTCCGTCTCAATGCTCTCTGTCTCAATGCTGTCTGTCTGTCTCAATGCTGTCTGTCTCAGTGCTGTCTGTCCCAATTCTGTCTGTCTCAATGCTGTCTGTCTCAATGCTGTCTGTCTCAATTCTGTCTGTCTGTCTCGATGCTGTCTGTCTCAATGCTGTCTGTCTGTCTCGATGCTGTCTGTCTCAATGCTGTCTGTCTCAATGCTGTCTGTCTCAATGCTGTCTGTCTGTCTCAATGCTGTCTGTCTGTCTCAATGCTGTCCGTCTCAATGCTGTCCGTCTCAATGCTGTCTGTCTCAATGCTGTCTGTCTGTCTCAATGCTGTCTGTCTGTCTCAATGCTGTCTGTCTGTCTCAATGCTGTCTGTCTGTCTCAATTCTGTCTGTCTCAATGCTGTCTGTCTCAATGCTGTCTGTCTGTCTCAATGCTGTCTGTCTGTCTCAATGCTGTCTGTCTCAATGCTGTCTGTCCCAATGCTGTCTGTCTCAATGCTGTCTGTCTCAATGCTGTCTGTCTCAATGCTGTCTGTCTCAATCCTGTCTGTCCCAATGCTGTCTGCCTCAATGCTGTCTGTCTCAATGCTGTCTGTCTCAATCCTGTCTGTCCCAATGCTGTCTGCCTCAATGCTGTCTGTCCCAATGATGTCTGCCTCAATGCTGTCTGTCCCAGTGCTGTCTGTCTCAATGCTGTCTGTCTCAATGCTGTCTGTCTCAATGCTGTCTGTCTGTCTCAATCCTGTCTGTCCCAATGCTGTCTGTCTCAATGCTGTCTGTCCCAATGCTGTCTGTCCCAATGCTGTCTGTCTGTCTGAATGCTGTCTGTCCCAATGCTGTCTGTCTGTCTCAATGCTGTCTGTCTGTCTCAATGCTGTCTGTCTGTCTCAATGCTGTCCGTCTCAATGCTGTCTGTCTCAATGCTGTCCGTCTCAATGCTGTCTGTCTGTCTCAATGCTGTCCGTCTCAATGCTGTCTGCCTCAATGCTGTCCGTCTCAATGCTGTCTGTCCCAATCCTGTCTGTCCCAATGCCGTCTGTCTCAATCCTGTCTGCCTCAATGCTGTCTGTCCCAATGCTGTCTGTCTCAATCCTGTCTGTCTCAATGCTGTCTGTCCCAATCCTGTCTGTCCCAATGCCGTCTGTCTCGATGCTGTCTGTCTCGATGCTGTCTGTCTCAATGCTGTCTGTCTCGATGCTGTCCGTCTCAATGCTGTCTGTCTCAATGCTGTCTGTCTCAATGCTGTCCGTCTCAATGCTGTCTGTCTCAATCCTGTCTGTCTCAATGCTGTCTGTCCCAATCCTGTCTGTCTCAATGCTGTCTGTCTCGATGCTGTCCGTCTCAATGCTGTCTGTCTCAATGCTGTCTGTCTCAATGCTGTCCGTCTCAATGCTGTTTGTCTGTCTGTCTCAATGCTGTCCGTCTCAATGCTGTCCGTCTCAATGCTGTCTGTCTCGATGCTGTCTGTCTCAATGCTGTCTGTCTGTGTCAATGCTGTCTGTCTATTCATTTTTCATCTGGTTTCCCCGTCCATGTATCTGCACTGTCTTACACACCTATATCTTACACACATATACCTTACACACTTATGTCTTACACTCTTATATAACACACTTATTATTATACCCTCACACATAAATCTTGCACTAGTATCTTACACTTTTACATCGTACACCTATATCTTACATGCTTATATCTTACACGCTTGTGTCTTACACACTTATATGTTATGCTCATATCTTACACTCTTATATCGCACACTCTTATATAAACAATCATACTTACACTTATTTTGCACATTTATATCTAACGCATATATCTCCCAATCTTGTACCTTCCACACTTATATCTTACATGTATATATCCTACACTTATATCCTACACTATTTCTTACCCGCTAATATCCTACATATGTCACTGTACCAACTGGTACATGTGACAAATAAATGTATCTTGTACACTCATATCTTCCATCATATCTTACACTATTATATCTTACCTGCTAATATCCTACACTGGTATCTGCTATGCTTATATCCTACACCATTATATCCCACCCACTAATATCCTACACATATCTTCCATGCTTATATCCTACACTATTATATCTTACCCACTATCTTACACTGGTATCTGCCATGCTTATATCCTACACTATTATATCTTACCCATGAATATCCTATGCTCATATCTTCCATCCTTATATCTTACACTATTATATCCCACCCACTAATATCCTCCACTGGTATCTGCCATGCTTATATCCTACACTATTATATCTTACCCATGAATATCCTACTCTCATATCTTCCATCCTTATATCCTACACTATTATATCTTACCCATGAATATCCTACTCTGGTATCTGCCATGCTTATATCCTACACTATTATATCCCACCCACTAATATCCTACTCTCATATCTTCCATCATATCTTACACTATTATATCTTACCCACTAATATCCAACACTAGTATCTTCCATGCTTATATCCTACACTATTATATCCCACCCACTAATATCCTACACATATCTTCCATGCTTGTATCCTACACTATTATATCTTACCCACTGATATCCTACACTGGTATCTGCCATGCTTATATCCTACACTATTATATCTTACCTGCTAATATCCTACTCTCATATCTTCCATGCTTATATCCTACACTGTTATATCTTACCCACTAATATCCTACACTGGTATCTTCCATGCTTATATCCTACACTATTATATCTTACCCACTAATATCCTACACTCATATCTTCCATGCTTATATCCTACACTATTATATCCTACCCACTAATATCCTAATATCTTCCATGCTTATATCCTACACTATTATATCTTACCCATGAATATCCTACTCTCATATCTTCCATCCTTATATCCTACACTATTATATCTTACCCATGAATATCCTACTCTGGTATCTGCCATGCTTATATCCTACACTATTATATCCCACCCACTAATATCCTACTCTCATATCTTCCATCATATCTTACACTATTATATCTTACCCACTAATATCCAACACTAGTATCTTCCATGCTTATATCCTACACTATTATATCCCACCCACTAATATCCTACACATATCTTCCATGCTTGTATCCTACACTATTATATCTTACCCACTGATATCCTACACTGGTATCTTTCATGCTTATATCCTACACTATTATATCTTACCTGCTAATATCCTACTCTCATATCTTCCATCCTTATATCCTACACTATTATGTCCCACCCACTAATATCCTACACATATCTTCCATGCTTATATCCTACACTATTATATCTTACCCACTAATATCCTACACTGGTATCTTCCATGCTTATATCTGACACGCTTGCACAGGTATCTTACACATCTTACACTGTTATATCGTGAACTCTTATATCCTACACTATTGTATCCTGCACTCGTATCTTCTATGCTTATATCTCACACTCGTATACCTAGTATGTGAGTGTGTCTAACATATCGGAGGACTGTCACTGAACTGTGTGCAGGAACAAGACCATTTGACTGGACTCGGGAGGACATTGAAGCATTCAACCATCTCTCTGCCTGCGATTCCTCCATCCATGTCCCGCACTGCCTCCTACATTCCTTGCAGGATACGGACAGCCGGTCGGGACGTGCTCCAACCTTGTTTGTCCGCACGTCCCCTGTGGGTGGGCAGGGGGGACATTTCCAACTTCCGACCCGTTGCCTCTCCCCCCCCACTCCATGCCCCAGGTGAGGAGGTCCGGTGCACTCGGCTGGCGAGGGTGGGTTGGGAGATGGGCGCGAGGGGCTGGGGCACCGGTTGGCATCTCCGCACAGGCGGGCAAACCTCAGTGAAGGCGGCGAGAGTGGGATAACACACACAAAATATAGCCATTGTCTTTCATACACTGCGCGCCGGGCGTGCGTGCTTCTGCCATCGTGCCCGCCCGCATCCGGTGACCAAAGCTGCCTCATTCACGTGGGCATAGGTTCATGTTCACAAGTGATAGGAGCAGAATCAGGCCATTCGGCCCATCCAGTCTACATTCAACCACGGCTGATCTATCTCTCCCATTCTCCTGCCTTCACCCCATGGCCTCTGACATGCGTTTAATCATGTAGTTTAATTTTTGTTTAGAGGTACAGGCCCTTCGGCCCATCGAGTCTGTGCCAGCCAGCGACTAACTACACACACTAGGGACAATTTACACAAACACCAAGCCAATTAACCCACAAACCTACAGGTCTTTGGAGTGTGGTAGGAAACCGGGGATCCCAGAGAAAACCCACGCGGGTCACGGGGAGAACGTGCAAACTCCGTACAGACAGCACCCGTAGTGGGGATCGAACCCGGGTCTCTGGCGCTGTGAGGCAGCAACTGGACCGCTGCACCAGCGTGCCGTCCTAATACAAACCTGGCTCCCAAGATTATTTGGGAGGCGGTAGAGTTGCTGCCTCACAGCGCCAGGGACCCGGGTTCAATCCCAACTACGGGTGCTGCCTGTACGGAGTTTGCACGTTCTCCCCGTAACCTGCGTGGGCTTTCTCCGGGTGCTCAGGTTTCCTCCCACACTCCAAGGACGTGCAGGTTTGTAGGTTAAATGGCTTCGGCAAAAATAGGAAATTGGCCGTAGTGTGCGTAGGATAGTCTGGTGTTCGGGGAACGCTGGTCGGCGCGGACTCAGTGGGGCGAAGGGCCTGTTTCTGTGCTGTATCTCGAAATTCAGCTAATCTAAGGTGAGAAGGGCGGTGACATGTAAAGCTAGAGGAAGCATGGATATGGGTGGAGGACAGGTGGACTGAGGCTAGAGGCTGTTTAAGAAGGAACTGCAGATGCTGGAAGAATCGAAGGCAGACAAAATTGCTGGAGAAACTCAGCGGGTGAGGCAGCATCTGTGGAGCGAAGGAAATAGGCGACGTTTCGGGTCGAGACCCTTCTTCAAACCTGAGGCTAGAGGAGGCTCATTGTCCCATGTCTTCAGGCTGGGTATTCACACAGGGCAAGTATCATTCTGGGGACTTAATGCCCTCGAGAGCACTGAAGCAGAGGAACATAGACAATAGGTGCAGGAGTAGGCCATTCGTCCCTTCTAGCCAGCACCGCCATTCAATGTGATCACGGCTGATCATCCTAAATCAGTTCCCCGTTCCTGCTTTCTCCCCATAATCCCTTAATTCCATTAACCCTAAGAACTGTAATGAACAAAGACTCGGTTTATACTCTCTAGAATTTAGGAGATTGAGAGGGGATCTTATAGAAACTTACAAAATTCTTAAGGGGTTGGACAGGCTAGATGCGGGAAGATTGTTCCCGATGTTGGGGAGGTCCAGGACAAGGGGTCACAGCTTAAGGATAAGGGGGAAATCCTTTAGGACCGAGATGAGAAGGGCTTTTTTCACACAGAGAGTGGTGGGTCTCTGGAACTCTCTGCCACAGAGGGTAGTTGAGGCCGGTTCATTGGCTATATTTAAGAGGGCGTTAGATGAGGCCCTTGTGGCTAAGGGGATCAGAGGGTATGGAGAGAAGGCAGGTACGGGATACTGAGTTGGATGATCCGCCATGATCATATTGAATGGCGGTGCAGGCTCGAAGGGCCGAATGGCCTCCTCCTGCGCCTAATTTCTATGTTTCTATGCCCCTGTCCCACTTAGGAAACCTGAACGGAAACCTCTGGAGACTTTGCGCCCCACCCAAGGTGTCCGTGCGGTTCCCGGAGGTTTTTGACAGTCTCCCTAATGGTCGAAAGTGGTTTTCGTTTTAAAAATCGGTAATTTTTTAGTCGAAGCCGGTTGCGGTGCTAGTTGAAGGTGGTTGCCAGAGGACAAAAACCTCCGGGAACCACACGGAAACCTTGGGGTGGGGCGCAAAGTCTCCAGAGGTTTCCGTTCAGGTTTCCTAAGTGGGACAGGGGCATTACTAACTCTCATCTAGTGAATTGGCCTCCACTGCTTTCTGTAGTCCCTCCTCCTCCACCTATTTTCACCTCCTCCTCCACCTATTTTCTATGTTTCTATGGGTTATTTGATAAAAGAATGGATTGACTGGGCTTGTAATCACTGGAATTTAGAAGGATGAGAGGAGATCTTATAGAAACATACAACATTCTTAAGGGATTGGACAGGCAAGATGCGGGAAAAATGTTCCCCGTGATGGGGGAGTCCAGAACCAGGGGTCGGCCATTTGGGACTGAGATGAGGGAAAGCCTTTTCACCCAGAGCATTGCGAATCTGTGGAATTCTCTGCCACAGAAGGCAGTGGAGGCCACTTCTGGAGGCCAGTGAATTCACACAGAGAGTGGCGAATCTCTGGAATTCTCTGCAGTTGAGGCCAGTTCATTGACTATATTTAAGAGGGAGTTCGATGTGGCCCTTGTGGCTAAAGGGATCAGGGGGTATGGAGAGAAGGCAGGTACGGGATACTGAGTTGGATGATCAGCCATGATCACATTGAATGGCGGTGCAGGCTCGAAGGGCCGAATGGCCTCCTCCTGCACCTATTTTCTATGTTTCGATCTATCTAGATTCACAACTCTCTGGGTGAAAAAGTTTTTCCTCATCTCAGTCCTAACTGGCCTACCCCTTATTTTTGCACTGTGATCCCCCCTGGACTCTGGTCAGAGACAGGAGGGCGTGTAGGTCGGGCCAGAGGGCACTGAAGAGGCAGACACACACACACACACTGTGGACACCGGGGATGGAAGCACCACGGTCTCTCTGGGGCCCCTGAACCCAAGGGAAAGAGAATGCTGGAGTAACTCAGCGGGTCAGGCAGCATCTGTGGAGAACATGGATAGGTGACGTTTCACAGAGTGCTGGAGTAACTCAGCGGGTCAGGCAGCATCTGTGGAGAACATGCATAGGTGACGTTTCACAGAGTGCTGGAGTAACTCAGCGGGTCAGGCAGCATCTGTGGAGAACATGGATAGGTGACGTTTCACAGAGTGCTGGAGTAACTCAGCGGGTCAGGCAGCATCTGTGGAGAACATGGATAGGTGACGTTTCACAGAGTGCTGGAGTAACTCAGTGGGCCAGGCAGCATCTGTGGGGAACATGGATAGGTGCTGTTTCTGGTCGAGACCCTTCTTTAGGCTGTTGACCCAGGTTGTGTGTGGGGGGGGGGGGGGGGAAAGCCGGAACGGGGTACTGGTTTTGGATGATCATGTTGCCGTGATTATATTGAATGGCAGTGCTGGCTCGAAGGGCCGTAATGGCCTCCTGCAGCTTTTGTCTATGTGTTTCTATGATGGGGTGGTGTAGAGGAAGATTCACTCTATGTCTGCCCCAGACCTCCAAGGGCTGCTCCTAGCTGCATTCCACACCCGCCATCCTCATCTTTGGACACCCTGTGCGTAGGGCTGAAGATGTCGTGGTTGGGTTACTCTGGGGCCTGGCCAAGTTGGCCATCCGCCAGTCACAGCGGCAGGCGGATGGGGAAATACTAGTTTAAGGAGAATTAGTTTTACTTGTATAGTGGCGATGCCAACAGGCTTTTCACTGGGTAAGGTCCGTTGCTGTGCCAGCTGAGATGGCGGCATGGATTGACTGATGAGGAAGGGTGTGCTGGCTCTGGAGAGATCTGGTCCAGAGGAGGTTTACGAGAACTATCCCAGGAATAGGTGGGGTTAACCGATGATGAGCACTGGCCCTGTACTCTCTGGAGTTTGGAAGACTGAGGGGGGGGACCTCATTGAAACTTACAGAATGGTGCATTTTGGGTCTATCACCCAAGATCAGACACAGGGTGAAGCTCTGCAGTTCTGTCTGAAGAAGGGTCTCGACCTGAAACGTCACCCATTCCTTCTCTCCAGAGATGCTGCTTGTCCCGCTGAGTTACTCCAGCATTTAGTGTCGATCTTCGGTTTAGAATCATAGAAACGTAGAAAATAGGTGCAGGAGGAGGCCATTCGGCCCTTCGAACCAGCCCCTTCGATTGAGTGGATGTGGAGAGGATGTTTCCACTGGTGGGAGAGTCCAGGACTAGAGGTCATGGACTCAGAATTAAAGGGCATTCATTTAGGAAGGAGATGAGGAGGAATCTCTTTAGTCAGAGGGCGGTGAATCTGTGGAATTCTTTGCCACAGAAGGCTGTGGAGGCCAAGTCATTGGGTATCTTTAAGATAGATTCTTGATTGGTGTCGGTAACAGGGGTTATTGGGAGAATGCGGTTAGGAGGGAGAGATAGATAGAAACATAGAAACATAGAAAATAGATGCAGGAGGAGGCCATTTGGCCCTTCGAGCCAGCACCGCCATTCATTGTGATCATGGCTGATCGTCCCCTATCAATAACCCGTGCCTGCCTTCTCCCCATATCCCTTGACTCCACTAGCCCCTAGAACTCTATCCAACTCTCTCTTAAATCCATCCAGTGAGTTGGCCTCCACTGCCCTCTGTGGCAGGGAATTCCATAAATTCACAACTCTCTGGGTGAAAAAGTTTTTTCTCAGCTCAGTCTTAAATGACTTCCCCTTTATTCTAAGACTGTGGCCCCTGGTTCTGGACTCGCCCAACATTGGGAACATTTTTCCTGCATCTAGCTTGTCCAGTCCTTTTATAATTTTATATGTTTCTATAAGACCCCCCCTCATCCTTCTAAACTCCAGTGAATACAAGCCTAGTCTTTTCAATCTTTCCTCATATGACAGTCCCGCCATCCCAGGGATCAATCTGGTGAACCTTCGCTGCACTGCCTCAATCACAAGGATTTCCAGCCTCAAATTAGGAGACCAAAACTGGACACCATACTCCACATGTGATCTCACCAGAGCCCCATACAACTGTTGCCGGGACTCGGGGGTCTGAGGGAGAGATTGAGCAGGCTAGGAGGGTGAGGGGTGATCTTACAGAGGTGTACCAGACCAAGAGGGGATTAGACCGGGTAGATGCACAGAGTCTCTCGGCCAGAGTCAGGGGATCGAGGACCAGAGGAAAGAGGTTTATGATGAAGGGGAGCAGATTTAATAGGATACTGAGGGGTAACGTTTTCACTCAAAGGGTGGTAGGTGTATCGAACAAGCTGCCAGAGGAGGTAGTTGAGGCAGGGGCTATCCCTTAACTATCTGTTTAAGAAACAATTAGACAGATACATGGATAGGACAGGCTTGGAAGGGTATGCACCAAACGCAGGCAGGTGGGACTAGTGTAGTGGGACATGTTGGCCGGAGTGGGCAAGTTGGGCAGAAAGGCCTGTTTCTACACTGATAGACAAAAGTGCTGGAGAAACTCAGTGGGTGTGGCAGCATCTATGGAGCGAAGGAAATAGGCAACGTTTCGGGCCAAAACCCTTCTTCAGACGTTGCCTTTTTCCTGCGTTCCATAGATGCTGCTGCACTCGCTGAGTTTCTCCAGCACTTTTTTCTACCTTCGATTTTCCAGCATCTGCAGTTCCTTCTTAAACCGCTTATACACTGTATCATGCTATGACTAGTGTAGGTGGGACATGTTGGCCAGTGTGGGCAAGTTGGGCCGAAGGGCCTGTTTCCACACTGTATCGTTCTATGACTAGTGTAGGTGGGACATGTTGGCCAGTGTGGGCACGTTGGGCAGAAAGGCCTGTTTCTACACTGTATCATGCTATGACTAGTGTAGGTGGGACATGTTGGCCAGTGTGGGCAAGTTGGGCCGAAGGGCCTGTTTCCACACTGTATCGTTCTATGACTAGTGTAGGTGGGACATGTTGGCCAGTGTGGGCACGTTGGGCCGAAGGGCCTGTTTCCACACTGTATCGTTCTATGACTAGTGTAGGTGGGACATGTTGGCCAGTGTGGGCATGTTGGGCCGAAGGGCCTGTTTCCACACTGTATCGTTCTATGACTAGTGTAGGTGGGACATATTGGCCAGTGTGGGCACGTTGGGCCGAAGGGCCTGTTTCCACACTGTATCACTCTATGACTAGTGTAGGTGGGACATGTTGGTCAGTGTGGGCAAGTTGGGCCGAAGGGCCTGTTTCCACACTGTATCACTCTATGACTGTGTGGTGTGACGTTGGGATGGTCCTTCTGAGAGCATCGCTCCAAACCCTCGAGGCCCTTCGGCCCTTCGGCCCGTGCTGCTGCCCCGCCCAGCGGAAGTGTTACCTGTATCACCTCACTCTCGATGACCTGAGGGAGCTCACTGGTGATGGCCACTTCGGTCCCTTCCTGCCCCTCTGTGTAGGTATCATAGTAAACCTCCTCTTCATAGAGGGCCGGGTCGGTGAGGTCCTGCAACCGGGTCGCAACGGGAAGAGACGGCATTAGAGGGCGGAGCGGGGGGGAGGAGGGGGGGGGGGGGAGCCTTGTAGAGAGAACAAGGATTGACAACAACAGCAACAGCAACAGAAGCAGAGTCAATGGAGTGATGGGTAGGTTGGGAGCCATTATCGTAGAGATGATGGCTTCACCGTTATGAAGACAATGGCTTGATCCAAACAAGAGGATGAGATGAGAGGTGAAACGAGGGTTCATCGCGGATCTTTCCCCGGGGGGGGGGTGGGGGGAGCAAAGATCGGGATGAGGGCCTCGGCGAGGCTGCGTTTCTACCTTCTGGAAGCCGGCCAGTCGGGTGCGAGGTGCCACGGCTTTGACGGAGGCTTGCCGGACACTTCCGGCTTTGACCGCAAGGTTACGGTGACTTGTCATCTTGGCAGCCGCGGCCTTCGGGCGACCCACCGGCGTCTTGGAGGTGGCACCGTGCCGGGAAGCCTTGGCCTTCGACTTGGCGGTGCCCTTGCCAGCGCCAGTGGCGGTGCCCTTGCCTGCGGCGGTGCCCTTGCCAGCGCCGGCGGTGCCTTTGCCGGCGGCGGTGCGCTTGCCGGCGGTGGCGGTGCCCTTGCCGGCGGTGGCGGTGCCCTTGCCGGCCTGTTTCCATCCATAGCCTTTCACTCGCTGCAGAGAAGGTGATGGTGATGGTGATGATGGATGGAGGATGGGATGGAGGAAGGACATGGAAGAGAAGACAGAGAGAGAGAGAGAGAGAGAGAGAGGGAGGGAGAGAGAGAGTGCGAGTGTGACAATGAGATGGACGGAGCTCACACCAGCCCTGGAAACCAGGCGGCATCAGAAAGACCCAGCCACCCATTAATAGACCCCCCCCACCCCCCACCCCCAACCGCACACCATGTCTACCCCAATGCACATCTCTCCCCACCGTCTCACTCCCACTGGCTCTCCCCCCTCTCCCCCCACTCTCTCCCCCGCACTCTCTCTCTCCCCCCCACTCTCTCTCTTTCCCCCCACTGTCTCCCCCCCCCCACTGTCTCTCCCCCCCCCCCCACTCTCACCCTCCCCCCACTCTCTCCTCCCCACTGTCTCTCTCTCCCCCCCACTGTCCGTCTCAGTCTCCCCCACTGTCTCCCCCCCGCACTGGCTGTCTACCCAACTGCTCAACTGCCCCACTGCCCGTCTCCCCCCCTCCCTCCGCACTCCCTGTTGCTCCCAACTCCCTCTCCCCACTATCTGTCTCACCCCCCTGTCTCACCCCCCACCCCCCCACCCCGTGTCTTATTCACAATCCGTCTCACCCCCGTCTCTGATGCTCAATCTCTCCCCCACCGTCTATCTCCTCCACACACTTAGTTCTCTCACCCGCACCTCTCCCCTCACCCCCCCCCCCTCACTCTCCTTACGCACAACTCCCCCCTTCCCTTCCCCCTCCCTCCCCCACCGTCCCTGCCGCTGTGGGTGAGGTGGGTTTCTTGGAGTGAGCTCTGTAACGTGGATGAGGATGATGATGATGGATGAGCAGTGACTGCAAGACACAGATGACTCTGGACAACCGCGTGCACACACACACACCGGCGCCCACACACATACACACACACACAGGCGCCCACACACATACACACACACCGGCGCCCACACACACACACACCGGCATGGACATACATTCACACAGCCGCGTGGACGGACACACACACCAACACTAACGAGGACGAACACGCACACATCAGCGTCGACACACACACAAAACACACTCTAGTGTAGACGAACACACACCAGCTTGGACACAAAGACACACACACACACAGTGGGACACACACACACACACAGTGGGACAGACACACACACACATACACACAGTGGGACGGACACACACACATACACAGTGGGACAGACAGACACACACACAGTGGGACAGACACACACAGTGGGACAGACACACACACACACACACAGTGGGACAGACACACACACACACACACAGTGGGACATACACACACACACACACACACAGTGGGACAGACACACACACACAGTGGGACAGACAGACAGACAGACACACACACAGTGGGACGGACACACACACATACACAGTGGGACAGACACACACACACAGTGGGACAGACACACACAGTGGGGGACACACGCACACACACACAGTGGGGGACACACGCACACACACACAGTGGGACAGACACACACACACAGTGGGACAGACACACATACACAGTGGGACAGACACACACACACAGTGGGACAGACACACACAGTGGGGGACACACGCACATACACACAGTGGGACACACACACACACACAGTGGGACAGACACACACACACAGTGGGACAGACACACATACAGTGGGACAGACACACACACAGGCACGATGTGGGGCGACGTGCCTCCCTTTACCTGCCCAGGTAGAGCCGTCTCGCTCAGCCCCACCTCCACCTCCTGTGGAGCAGGCGTGTGAAACTCGTTGCCATACTCAAAGTACTCGTAATCTTCATCATAGTACTGGCAGTGGGAGAGACAGACAGCACAGGTCAGGCCAGCAGCAGCAGCAGCAGCAAGGACAGCACAAATCCACAGAGTTACGCCAGGTTTTTGTTCATGCTGGAGGGGGCAGTTGTGGCTGGGACTGTCCCAGCGTCTGGTAGACAGTTACATGGATAGGACAGGTTTGGAGGGATGGGGACCAAACGCGGGCAAGTGGGACTAGTGTAGATGGGACATTGTTGGCCCGGTGTGGACAAGTTGGGCCGAAGGGCCTGTTTCCACATTGCATCATAGAAACATAGAAACATAGAAATTAGGTGCAGGAGTAGACCATTCGGCCCTTCGAGCCTGCACCGCCATTCAATATGATCATGGCTGATCATCCAACTCAGTATCCTGTACCTGCCTTCTCTCCATACCCTCTGATCCCTTTAGCCACAAGGGCCACATCTAACTCCCTCTTAAATATAGCCAATGAACTGGCCTCAACTACCCTCTGTGGCAGAGAGTTCCAGAGACCCACCACTCTCTGTGTGAAAAAATTCCTTCTCATCTCGGTCCTAAAGGATTTCCCCCTTATCCTTAAGCTGGACCCCTTGTCCTGGATCTCCCCAACATCGGGAACAATCTTCCTACATCTAGCCTGTCCAACCCCTTAAGAATCTTGTAAGTTTCTATAAGATCCCCTCTCAATCTCCTAAATTCTAGAGAGTATAAACCGAGTCTATGCAGTCTTTGTTCATAAGACAGTCCTGACATCCCAGGAATCAGTCTGGTGAACCTTCTCTGCACTCCCTCTATGGCAATAATGTCCTTCCTCAGATTTGGAGACCAGAACTGTACGCAATACTCCAGGTGTGGTCTCACCAAGACCCTATACAACTGAAGTAGAACCTCCCTGCTCCTATACTCAAATCCTTTTGCTATGAAAGCTAACATACCATTGGCTTTCTTCACTGCCTGCTGTACCTGCATGCCTACTTTCAATGACTGGTGTACCATGACACCCAGGTCGCGCTGCATCTCCCCTTTTCCTAATCGGCCTCCATCGGCATCACTCTATGACTCTGTCGAGAGTCTCAGATTTAGCTTAAATTCAGGAACAAAACCGGGGAAGCACTGATCTGGCTCATCATTCAAGAATCTGGAGGGTTTTATTGGCATATGTCCCAGCTAGAACAATGAAATTCTTACTAACAGCAGCGCACCAGAATAGACAAACATTGGACACTGTAAGCAGGATGCTAAACCAGGTGAAAAAAGTTCAAGTGTGTGTAACAATACACACACTCACATATACACACAAAACGCTGGAGTAACTCAGCGGGACGGGCAGCGTCTCTGGAGAGAAGGAATGGGCGACGTTTCAGTTCCAGACTCGACCTGAAACGTCACCCATTCCTTCTCTCCAGAGACGCTGCCTGTCCCAGCTGAGTTACTCAGCTTTTGGTTGTCAAGTATTTTCTTCACCAGGTGGTGGGTTTAGCAGGATGTTGT
>CAUPSL010000360.1:0-31649 GCA_963514005.1 Raja brachyura
GCACCTGCACACACGCACGCACCTGCGCACTCACACACGCCTGCGCACACACACGCCCGCGCACACACACCTGCACACATGCACACACCTGCGCGCACACACCTGCGAACACACACCTGCGCACACCTACACCTGCGCACACACACACACACACCTGCGCACGCACACACACACCTGCGTGCACACACACACTGCGTGCACACACACACACTGCACACACACCCACCAACCTGCGCACACACCCACCTCCATACACACCCGCGCGCGCGCACACCCGCACGCACATGTTACACACCCAAGGAGGGATCTCCAACAAGGTTCTCCCGTCTCCGGTTGGTCGGGGCCCCCACACACGCGCTCCAGGGATGTGAAGGCGACGGGTGGGGAGATCTCACGGGTGGGGCCAACGCTGATGGTCTCTCTCCCCCACCCCCCCCCCCCCCCCAAACCCACCAGCAAATCATGAAGGACAAGTGGATCAACGCGGGCAGCGATGGCGATGACCTGCGGCCGTACGTGGAGCCGGAGCAGGACCTGGGGGACAATAAACGCATCGGTGAGGACCCCCGCCCGACACACTGCCCCGCTCAGCACCCCTCCCCCTCACCCCTCACCCCTCCACAACCCTCCCATCCTCACCCCTCCCCCCCTCACCCCTCCACAACCCTCCCCTCCTCACCCCTCCCCCCTAACCCCTCCCCAAACCAACCCTCCCCAGCTCTCCCCTCCCGAACAGTCCCCCCCTCCCCAACAATCCTCACCCCTCACCCCTCACCCTTCATCCCTCACCCCTCACCCTTCCCTCCCCAACAGCCCCCTCCTCACCCCTCACCCTTCATCCCTCACCCCTCCCCAATCCACCCCACCACCCTCTGCTCAAATAAATTCCTCCTCATCTCCTCCCTAAAGGAACGTCCTTTAATTCTGAGGCTGTGCCCTCTGGTCCTAGACTCCCCCACTAGTGGAAACATCCTCTCCACATCCAAAACGTAACCCAACGGGACAGGTCGAGCTCCCCATAAGTTTCATTGATCTCTCCCTCTTTCCCCCCCCCTCCCCCTCCCCATCCTTCTAAACTCCAGCGAGGAATCCCACAGATTCACCACCCTCTGGCGAAAGAAATTCCCCTTTGCCCTCCGACTTGGACATCGTTCACCGCCCATTGCTCCTCTCCAGAGAAAGAAACATAGACAATAGGTGCAGGAGGAGGCCATTCGGCCCTTCGAGCCAGCACCACCATTCATTGTGATCATGGCTGATCGTCCCCAATCAATAACCCGTGCCTGCCTTCTCCCCATATCCCTTGACTCCACCAGCCCCTAGAGCTCTATCCAACTCTCTCTTAAATCCATCCAGTGATTTGGCCTCCACTGCCCTCTGTGGCAGGGAATTCCACAAATTCACAACTCTCTGGGTGAAAACATTTTTTCTCACCTCAGTCCTAAATGACCTCCCCTTTATTCTAAAACTGTGTGGCCCCTGGTTCTGGACTCGCCCCACATTGGGAGCATTTTTATCTCTCCACATCACTGTCTATATCTCTCGTTTCCCTGATCCCTGACCAGTCTGAAGAAGTGTCTCGACCCAAAACGTCGCCTATCTCCATCGCTCCTTAGATGCTGCTGCACCTGCTGAGTTTCTCCAGCTTTTTGTGTAACATTTTTCCTGCACTTAGCTTGTCCAGTCCTTTTATAATTGTATATGTTTCTATAAGAGAACCCCCCTCATCCTTCTAAACTCCAGAGATGCTGCCTGTCCCGCTGAGTCTCCCCCCAGCCCAGATGTTTTGTGTGTAGATGGGAGACCTGTGGTTCTCCGCTGCCTAACCATGTCTGCGTTTGCATCAACAGAGGTGATGGTGGGAATGGGTTACACGCGAGACGAGATAAAGGAAGCGTTGACCAAACACAAGTACAACGAAGTGACGGCCACGTACCTGCTCCTGGGGAGGAGTAAGAGCGACGTGAGTTTGCTTTAGTTCTGTGTGTCTGTGTGGGAAGGAACTGCAGACGCTGGGTTAAACCGAAGATAGACTCATTGCTGGAGTAAAGGGCCTGTCTGTCCCACCAACATGCAACTCCATGCGATGAGCGCAACCTAACGTGGTCGCTTGAGCCGTCCGGCGTCGCGGGGCCGGTCCCACTTCGATCGCCGGAGCCGTGCGGAATTGTGCGGAGTTCGTCCCGACATCGCGCGGGGCTCCGAGAAACTGACCGTGTTCAAAAATTCCGCGCGGCAACGGCTTGTCGGCTCACAGTCGCCTCAACGCATTATACACCGCCTCGACGTCATGCCTCCGTGACCCTCTCTGTAGGTGGCTCCGTGACCCTCTATGTGTGTGGCTCCGTGGCCCTCTGTGTGTGTGTGTGCCTCTGTGCCCCTCTCTGTGTGCCCCTCTCTGTCCTGGCGAACTTACCTTTAAGACTTTGCTCCAAGTTCGCCTCACTTTGCGCCGCGTTGCGCCACTCACCCGACCTCCGCGCGGCCCTCGCTGCCGGTTTGGTCGCGCTTGCCGCATGCAGGCGCATGCTGGTGGGAACGGCCCTGTACAGGGATCACCCGACCTCCGCGCGGCCCCCGCTTCTAGTTTGATCGCGTTCATCGCATGGAGTCGGATGCTGGTAGGACAGGCCCTTAACTCAGCGGGACGGGCAGCATCTCTGGAGAGAAGGAATGGGCGACGTTTCAGGTCGAGGGTCTTGTTGACCCATTCCTTCTCTCCAGAGATGCCGCCTGTCCCGCTGAGTGACTCCAGCGTTTTGTGTCTGTCTACCGTTTAGTTTGGGGATACAATGTGGGTACAGGCCCTTCGGCCCATCGACTCCGTGCCGACCAGCGATCCCCGTACACCAACACTCTAGGGACAATTTACAATTTTTACGGAAGCCAATTAACCTACAAACCTGGTGTGTGGGAGGAAACCGGAGCACCCGGAGAAAACCCACACAGGTCATGGGGAGAACGTGCAAACTCCATCCAGACAGCACCCACAGTCAGGATCAAACCTGTTTCTGTATAGACGTTAGATACTGTGTAGCACCTGGGGCTAACGGAGTCAGGGGGATACGGGGAGATGGCAGGAATGGGGTACTGAGTGGGGGGGTCGCTGGTCAGCACGGACTCGCTGGGCCGGAGGGCCTGTTTCCGCGCTGGATCTCTGAGTGGGGCGGGACGGGACTGCTGGGCTAATGTTCCGGATGTTTCTGTTGCAGCAGGATGGCAGCGAGTCACAGACGGGCAGCAACCTGTCCCTGGCCAAAGCCCGGCCCAGCAACGAGCTGAACAGCAGCGCCACGAGCCAGGGATCGGCGCACAGTCGCAGCCAGCGCCCCAACACCACCGCCACGTACCACCGGCAACGGAGGCACAGCGACTTCAGTGAGTGGCCGGGAGATGCCCCGTGTAGCGCACGCACGCCCACGCACACGCACGCCCACACGCGAGCACACACACACGAGCATGCACACACACGAGCATGCACACACACGCACAGACGCGCACACGCACGCACACACACACACAGACTGCGCACACGCACAGACGCACGCACAAATGCACACGCGCGCCCGCACACACACGCGAGCACGCATACACGCGCGCATACACGCACACGTGCACACACACACACACACACACGCGCACACATGCACATGCGCACACACACACGCACGTATATACACACACACACACCACCCCGTGGGAACCCTCACCACCACCCTGGGAGCGGAAAGAGGGGAGGGGGAGAGGGGATGGTGGAAGGGCAGGAGATAGGAGGGGGGGGAGGTGAGTGGAATATAGGGGAGGGTGGTGGGGTGGAGTGGTGGAAAAGTGTGGGTGAGGGACAAGGGGGCAGGGGGTGGGGGGAGGAAAGTGGAGTTGGTGAGCATTGGGTCACCCTGCCCCCCCACATGTCCCCTCTCTCTCCCCCCCCCAGGTGGTCCTGGATCGCTGACCACCCACCCCAAGCGCAGCCAGACCAGCGCGGTGGAGCCGGAGCTGAAGGAGGAGCGGACATCGAGCCGCAAGGTGGGATCGGTCAGTGCCACGAGGTCGGGAGCCCCCCCCTCCAGCCCCATGGTCAGCAGCGCCAACAACCCCAACAAAGCCGAGATCCCTGACCGCAGGAAGGTGGCCGGACCCACCAACGTAAGGACCGTCCATCCCACCGGTGTCTGGGGCGGGACGGGCGGGAACGGGCAGGGTGGGTGGGGAACCAGCACCGCGCGGCGCCACTCATTAAAGAAAGGTGCCCCTCTCTCTATCTCTCTCGCTGTGCCCCCCCCTCTGTCTCTGTCTCTGTCTCTCTGTCTCTCTGTCTCTCTGTCGCTCTGTCGCTCTGTCGCTCTGTCGCTCTGTCGCTCTGTCGCTCTGTCGCTCTGTCGCTCTGTCGCTCTGTCGCTCTGTCGCTCCCGCTCTGTCTCTCCCGCTCTGTCTCTCCCGCTCTCCCCCTCCCCCCCCCCTCCCCCCCCCTCCCCCCGTCTCTCCCTCCCTCCCTCTTATTGAGAGGTGGTACAGGAACCTCCACTGGCCATTTCCCACACGGTGGCGCAGCGGTAGAGTTGCTGCCTCACAGCGCCAGAGACCCGGGTTCGATCCCGACTACTGGTGCTGTCTGTACGGAGTTTGCACGCTCTCCCCGTGACCTGCGTGGGTTTTCTCCGGGTGCTCTGGTTTCCTCCCACACTCCAAAGAGGTGCAGGTTTGTGGGTTAATTGGCTTGGTGTAAATAACAATAGTCCCCAGTGTGTGTAGGATAGTGTTAGTGTGCGGGGATCGCTGGCCGGCACGGACTCGGTGGGCCGAAGGGCCTGTTTCCGCTCTGTATCACTAAAGTGTAAAACTTTTTCACTATTTGGGTGGTTATTTAATGAACCAGTTGCAAGAGGAGGGTCAGTAGTTGAGGCAGGTGCTACAGTCACACGTCACAGATCCTTGGACAGGTACATGGATCGGGAAGGTTTAGAAGGATAACGGCCAAATGTGGGTCAATGGGACTAGATTAGATGGGGCATCTTGGTCAGCATTGTCCAGTTGGGCCGAAGGGCCTGTTTCCGTGCCATGTGGCTCCATCTGTAGCAGTTTAGTCTTGATGGCTTCTACGAATGCGAGATGGGAAAGCTTGGACTGTAAGAATGCTGAGCGATTCTGCACTCTGTATCTTCCTGCTTTGTATCTCTGCACTAAACTAATCACAGGGCCACTAGGTCAGTCCTAGATGGACATGACCGGTCAAGGGTCAGGCAGCATCCGTGGAGAACGTGGATGGGTGACGTTTCACAGAGTGCTGGAGTAACTCAGCGGGTCAGGCAGCATCTGTGGAGAACATGGATAGGTGACGTTTCACAGAGTGCTGGAGTAACTCAGCGGGTCAGGCAGCATCTGTGGAGAACGTGGATGGGTGACCCCGCTGAGCTACCCCGTGCCGTGCGCCCGTCTCCCGTGTACACGCATGTTTACCGGTCTCGCCCCGTCCCTGTCCCGCAGAACAACGTCCCGGCGAGCGCCATGAGCCGGAGGAACACGTACGTGTGCACGGACCGTGCGCCCAACGACCGCCAGTCCCTGCTGCAGAACGGCAAGGAGAACAGGTACGGGGGGGGGGGGGGGGGGCGAGAAGGGTGAATGGGGGGGGCGAGAGGGGTGAATGGGGGGGGCGAGAGGGGTGAATGGGGGGGGGCGAGAGGGGAGAATGGGGGAGGCGAGAGGGGAGAATGGGGGGCGAGAGGGGTGAATAGGGGGGGCGAGAGGGGTGGGAGGGGGTGAGGGGGTACATTTAACCATGTGTAACACCTCCCCCCCCCCCCCCAGCTCGGCGCTAACAAGAGTTGGGGGTTGGGGGGAGGGGGTAGAGGGAGGGGGGGCGGAGGGGGAGGGGGGAGGGGGTGAGGGGTTGGGGGGGGTAAGGGGGTACATTTAACCATGTGTAACGCCTCTCTCCCCCCACCCCCAGCTCAGCGCTGACATGGGGAGGGGGAGAGGGGGGTTAGAGAGGGGGAGTTTGAGGGTGAGGGTGAGGGGGGTGAGGGTAAGGAGGGGGTAAAAGGGTACATTGAACCATGTGTAACCCCTCTCTCCCTCTCCCCCCCCCCCCCAGCTCGGCGCTGACCCGTGGCACTCCGGCCTCTCCATCCACCCACAGCATCGCGGCCGCCGCCACCACCACGGAGCATGTGCGGTTCCCCCGGGGCACGGCCAGTCGCAGCACCTTCCACGGGGGGCAACTGCGGGAGCGGAGGGTGGGGGCCCCCAACGGCTCGCCCACCTCCCCCACCCTCCCCCCCGACATCACCCCCCTCCCCCAGAGCCGCAGCCGCGCCTCCTCCAACCTCTTCTCCAAACTCACCTCCAAGCTGACCAGAAGGTAAGGGTCAAGCACGGGGTCGCGGGGTGGGGGGGGGGGGGCGGCTCATTGACCCCATGTTCTCTCCCCCCCCCCCCCCTTTTCTCACCCACCGGTTGCCCTGGTAACCAGCTTATAACATCACAGGGTGGAAACAGGCCCTTCGGCCCAACTTGCCCGTACCGGCCCACATGCCACATCTACACCAATCCCACCTGCCCACATTTGGTCCATATCCCTCCAAACCTGTCCTATCCATGTACCTGTCTAACTGTTTCTTAAACATTGGGATAGTCCCAGCCTCAACTACCTCCTCCGGCAGCTCGTTCCATGCACCCACCACCCTCTAAGTCGAAAAATGTTGCCCCTCAGATTCCTATTAAATCTCGCCTCTCTCATTTTAAACCCATGACCCCTGGTTCTCCATGCCTCTACTCAGGGTAAAGGATATGCCTTGCATTCACCATCTCAATACTTGATCTGAGGACTGTGTACACCTCTATAAGATCACCCTGCGCTCCAAGGAATAAAGTCCTAGTCTGCCAAGCCTCTACCTCTACCGATAGCCCAGGCCCTCGAGTGCTGGAGTTAGCATTCCCTAAATGCTGGAGTAACTCGGCGGGACAGACAGGCAGCATCTCCGGAGACCCGAAATGTCACCCATTCCTTCTCTCTGGAGATGCTGCCTGTCCCGCTGAGTTAAACCCCTGTCCCACGGTACGAGTTCATTCCAAGAGCTCTCCCGAGTTTGCCCAGATTCGAACTCGGAGATTTACGGTAACGGCCGCTCGTCGGTACTCGGGGCTCTCGTGGACATTTTTCACCACGTTGAAAAATCTTCACGAGTCTTCCCATGCTTACCTGCCGTTAGCGAGTCTTCCCGAGTACCTGCCGTTAGCGTTACGAGCCGCTAAGAGACGTCCCCGAGCTCCGACGTACCCGTACGTTCATTCTCCGCGCTTACCACGAGTTTGATTTTTTTTTTAAACTCTGGAGAGCTCTTGGAATGAACTCGTACCGAGGGACAGGGCTATTAGTCCAGCATTTTGCGTCTATCTTCGGTGCAAGCCAGCATCTGCAGTCCCTTCCGACACGACTATGTTCCCCGGGGATGTGTCGCAAAGAGCAGCTAAATCAGCAAGACCCGGGAAATCAGGATCAGAGTAAGTGAGAATGCTGTGTTGAAACTCAAGCGGGTGAGGCGGCATCTATGGAGCGAAGGAATGGGTGACGTTTCGGGTCGAGACACTTACGGAAACTCAAGTGGGTGAGGCAGCATCTATGGAGCGAAGGAATGGGTGACGTTTCGGGTCGAGACCCTTCTGGAAACTCAGCGGGTGAGGCAGCATCTATGGAGTGAAGGAATAGGTGACGTTTCGGGTCGAGACCCTTCTGGAAACTCAGCGGGTGAGGCAACATCTATGGAGCGAAGGAATAGGTGACGTTTCGGGTCGAGACCCTTCCGGGTCCTTCGCTCCATAGATGCTGCCTCACCCGCTGAGTTTCTCCAGCATTTTTCCAGCATCTTAAACTTGAAGTGAGAGTTCTTCCTGATTTTATTATTTTTCCTTTTTAAAAATATATATATATAAATCTCTTTGTGTCCTGCACTTCTGGTTTCCGCTGTCTAATTCTGCCTCTTGTCTTTCCCTTCCTAGGGTCACTATTGACCCAACCAAACGGCAGAGTGCCCACAAACCCGTGCCAGGGAATTCCCTGCCACAGGGAACAAAGACCGTTAGTAAGTCGCCTTCATCCTCTCGCTCATCCTCGTGACATCTTGTGGTCACCTCCGCCCCAGCTCCCCCTACCCCTCCATTCATCTCCCCCCCCCGCCTCCCCACCTCCTCATTCTTGCTATTGAGGGAGTGCAGCATAGGTTGGTAGCAAAAACAGGAAGGCAGATTACTATCTAAATGGGGTCAAGTTGGGAAAAGGGATCTGGGGGGGTCCTTGTTCATCAGTCTATGAAAGTAAGCATGCAGGTACAGCAGGCAGTGAAGAAAGCCAATGGCATGTTGGCATTTATAACAAGAGGAGTTGTGTATAGGAGCAAAGAAGGTTCTGTCCTTCTGCAGTTGTACATGGCCCTAGTGAGACCACACCTGGAGTATTGTGTGCAGTTTGGGCCTGTTGGCCTTTATAACAAGAGGAGTTGAGTACAGGAGCAAAGAGGTCTTTCTGCAGTTGTACATGGCCCTAGTGAGACCACACCTGGAGTATTGTGTGCAGTTTTGGTCCCCTAATTTGAGGAAGGACATTCTTGCTATTGAGGGAGCCCAGCGTAGGTTCACCAGGTTAATTCCCGGGATGGCGGGACTGTCATACGCTGAGAGAATGGAGCAGCTGGGCTTGTACACTCTGGAGTTTAGAAGGATGAGAGGGGATCTCATTGAAACATATAAGATTGTTAAGGGCTTGGACACGCTAGAGGCAGGAAACATGTTCCCGATGTTGGGGGAGTCCAGAACCAGGGGCCACACACACAGTTTAAGAATAAGGGGTAAGCCATTTAGAACGGAGATGAGGAAACACTTTTTCTCACAGAGAGTGGTGAATGTGGAATTCTCTGCCTCAGAGGGCGGTGGAGGCCGGTTCTCTGGATGCTTTCAAGAGAGAGCTAGATAGGGCTCTTAAAAATAGCGGAGTCAGGGGATATGGGGAGAAGGCAGGAACGGGGTACTGATTGGGGATGATCAGCCGTGATCACATTGAATGTCGGTGCTGGCTCGAAGGGCCGAATGGCCTCCTCCTGCACCTGTTGTCTATTGTCCTCTTCCCTCTACAATCCAAATGCCAATGGGCAGAGACACGGGGCATCTAGGATGAGGTGGATCAGTCTAGTTTATTGTCCCGTGTACCGAGGTTCAGTGAACAGCTTTTGCTGCGTGCTAACCAGTCAGCGGAAAGACAACACGCGATTACAATCAAGCCGTCCACAGTGTACAGATACAGGATAAGGGAATAACGTTTAGTGCAAGGTAAAGCCCGATTAAAGATTGTCCGAGGGTTTCCAATGAGGTGGATATTAGTTCAGGACCTCTCTCTGGTTGTGGTAGGATGGTTCAGTTGCCTGATAACAGCCGGGAAGAAACTGTCCCTGAATCTGCTTTCACCGATGGCGGTGGTCTTTGTGTTGTGGTCTCCCCTCCATCGTTCCTCCCGAGTCTCGGAGGTCTGGATGGTCATCTCTGGGACCTGGTCCCACGGCAACGGATCTGCTCCCAAGGCTCTGGGTTTGTGAGGGGTTGGAAAGCCCCCGTGGTGGGATCTCCTGGTGAGGTTGTCCTAGGGCGACTCGTTGGAGTAAAGCAGGGGGCCATTCACCTTGTATCTCACCGCTCCACGTCTGACCTTGTGGCTTGATGTCACGTGTCAGGAACAGGAGGAGCTCCCAACCCAACGAACCTCAATCCATCCATTCCTGTCCCGACTCACCTCATCCCACTGCCACTCATCCCCATCTATCCTGACCCTTCTGACCCAACCCATCCTATCCCATTCCATCTTGTCCCATCTCATCCCAAACCCTCCCATCTCATCCCAAACCCTCCCATCTCATCCCAAACCCTCCCATCTCATCCCAAACCCTCCCATCTCATCCCAAACCCTCCCATCCCATCCCAAACCCTCCCATCCCATCCCAAACCCTCCCATCTCATCCCAAACCCACCCATCCCATCCCAGCCCAAACCCATTCCAGTTGAACCTATTGTATCCCATTCCCAATGATCCGATCCTCTCCCACCCCAACCAATCCTACTTATCTTACCCCATCCCATCCCACCCTAATCCTCCTATCCCGCCCACACCCTCCCTTCTCTGCCCCATTCCCACCCCGATCCTCTCCAGCCCCTCCCCACCCCCACCTACCCCGGATCGACCCGTCCTCCGTGTATCCGTGTGATTAGGGTGGAGGACCCCGCTGATTTTTCTCCCGACGATGTTTCCCGTGAGTTCCTCCAGAGACGAGAGTCGCCCGTAGAATTGACGATGAATTCCTGAACGTTAGACCCAGAGGAGGTAGACTTTAGAGATACAGGCCCTTCGGCCCATCGGGTCCGTGCCGACCAGCGATCGCCCCGCACACCAGCACCGTGTTACACACTCAGGACAATTTACACAAACACCAAGTCTATGAATCTACAAACCTGCAAGTGTCTCGTGTACGTCTAAATTGTCCCTAGTGTGTGTGTGTGTAGGATGGTGTTAGTGTGTGGGGATCGCTGGTTGGGATGGGCCAAAAGGACCAGGTTCTGCGCTGTGTGTCTAAAATAAAACGCTCACATACGCGCACACAAACAGACGGTAATAGTGGAGGGGGTTCCCTCGCCCCAGACTGGCCCTAGCGGGATGTTTTGGGGTGTCTGGGACTTCGATCCCTTAAGCCCACTGGACTCTGCCTCTGCTCTCTGTCTCTCTCCTGTCCTGCCTCCACTGTGAGCTCACCTCAGCCCGAGCCACCTGCCTCTTGGTCAAAGCTCCCCCTCCGGTCCTCAACACCGACTATAAACGTGGCTCCCGGTGCAGAACGCACACGCCAAGCAGGTCACGCCTAACTGTGCCGTGTCTTACACGCTTAGCACATGCCACTGCTGTTGGGACCCTCCCCCCAACACGCAAATATACCTCATCTGGCAGTGGTCTTGCACAGTCTTCCATTAAACGTAAGATGGACAAAGAAATCTGGAGTAGTCCCCCTGTCCCACTTAGGAAACCTCTGGAGACTTTGCGCCCCACACCCAAGGTTTCCGTGCGGTTCCCGGAGGTTTTTGTCCGTCTCCCGGAACATAGAAGAAGCGGAAACCACTTTCGACCGTTAGGGAGACTGACCAAAACCTCCGGGAACCGCACGGAAACCTTGGGTGGGGCGCAAAGTCTCCAGAGGTTTCCGTTCAGGTTTCCTAAGTGGGACAGGGGCGCAACTCAGCGGGACAGGCAGCATCTCTGGAGAAGAAGGGCCTCGAACCAAAACGTCACCCATTCCTTCTCTCCAGAGATGCTGCCCGTCCCGCTGAGTAACTCCAGCTTTTTGCGTCTGTCTTCGGTTTATATCGGTCCATGTTGGTCAGTGTTCAAGAGCCTGATGGTTGTTGGGAAGGAGCTGGTCTTGAACCTGGAGCTCACGGTTTTCAGGCTCCTGCACCTTCTCTCCCGATGACAGGGGTGAGATGTGAGCGTGGCCAGGGTGGTGTGGAAACAGGCCCTTCGGCCCGACTTGCCCACGCCGGCCAACATGCCCCACCTGCCCGCGTTTGGCCCATATCCCTGTGAACCTGTCCTATCCATGTCCCTATCCAAAATGTTTCTTAAATGTTGGGATAGTCCCAGCCCCAACTACCTGCTCCGGCAGCTCGTTCCGTACGCCCACCACCGTTTGATGATGCTGTAGATGTCTGGTGGGGAGGTCAGTCCTGGTGAATGACCGGGCAGTGTCCACCGCACCCTCTGTCATCTGCGTTCCTGGGCCGTGATGCAACTGGTCAGTGTGTTGTGGTGGGGGGGGCAAGTTGACCGATCGAGTCCTGGACATCTCTCGCTGCTCGTTGCCGTGCGCTCAATAACTTCCGATTTCTCTCTTTGTTTGTTGAGGGTCGCAGACGAACCTGAGAGAAACTGGCGACCTGAGGTCACAAGGTGAGGAGGTCATGAAATTATAGGCCATTCGGCCCATCGCGTCTACTCCACCATTCAAACCCGTGCTGTCCCTGCGCTGGGAGTGTGTGTGACCGGACTTTTTAAAAAAAAATTATATATTTAATCAATTCTTTCCAAAAATTACAAACAGAGCCACCACCATAAATAATTACACAAAAAGCTGGAGAAACTCAGCGGATGCAGCAGCATCTAAGGAGCGAAGGGTCTCGACCCGAAACGTTGCCTATCTCCTTCGCTCCTTAGATGCTGCTGCACCCGCTGAGTTTCTCCAGCTTTTTGTGTAACCCTCGATTCTCCAGCATCTGCAGTTCCTTCTTTAACGCCATAAGTAATTGGCCAAGTATTCACATACAAGGAATTTGCCTTGGTGCTCCGCCCACAAGTAACAACATGACGTACAGTGACTCAGAAAACACTAAACATTAATAATAATAAAACATTAATGATAAATGCAGAGTAAAGCAAATATTCTTGAATATTAAATGACTATTTCCCCATCGTTATTGTGGATACATCCCACCCCCCGCGGTGCCCGGCGGTCCAGGAAATCCCACAGGGCGCCTGTAGACAGTGCGTGGTCCCTCTCTAACCCCACCCGGGCGCGGACGTAACCCCAGAAAAGGGGCTCGGGTAGAGCCCTCCACCGCCTGTCTCAGCTTGGCCAAGCCCAGGAGCAACATTCTCAGCCCAAAACTCCCTCCCCTACACACAGGGGGCCCACAGGTGAGGGTGTGGGCGTGCAGAGCAAGGAGCAGCCCCTTTAGGTATTGGAACAGGGGCTGCAGCCTCACACACCGCATGTACATGTGGAACACACCCACACACACACACACACACACACACACCCACACCCACACCCACACCCACACCCACACCCACACCCACACCCACACCCACACACACACCCACACACACACACACACCTACCCACACACACACACCCACACACAGCTGGCGAGTCTGTCAGCTGTGAGAGCAACAGGTTGCAGGGGACTCCTCGTTGTAATATCCCCCCGCCCCAGAACCCCGATACAGAGAGGGAGAATCTCATCGTAGAGGGTCCCCCACCGAGGGGGCAACACCGACGTGACGGGGGTCTCTCTGTGCCCACCCACCGCTGTCCCTGCCCCTTGTAAATATAATACAATAGACAACAGGTGCAGGAGGAGGCCATTCAGCCCTTTGAGCCAGCACCGCCATTCAATGTGATCCCAGAACAAGTACGTTTCACATCCGTGTGGCCGCATGTCCCGTGCGTGCCCAGTATACACGTGTGGTTGCATGTCTGACAATAGACAACAGGTGCAGGAGTAGAGGCCATTCAGCCCTTCGAGCCAGCACCGCCATTCAATGTGATCATGGCTGATCATGCCCAATCAGTACCCCGTTCCTGCCTTCTCCCCATATCCCCCTGACTCCGCTATTTTTAAGAGCCCTATCTAGCTCTTATTCAAACAAACACAAAATGCACTCGTACAAAATGCTTTTATTCAAACAAACATGAGTACAGAGCAGTAACGAAATCAAGACTGCCATTGGCAGTTTAGAATCAAACAGTTATCATTAAAATATTGTCCACTTCATCTACAATACATTCGACCCGAGCATGTACACTTTATACACTGGAGATTAGAAGGATGAGAGGGGATCTTATTGAAACATATAAGATTATTAAGGGTTTGGACACGTTAGAGGCAGGAAACATGTTCCTGATGTTGGGGGAGTCCAGAACCAGGGGCTACAGTTTAAGAATAAGGAGTAAGCCATTCAGAACGGAGACGAGGAGAAACATTTTCACCCAGAGAGTTGTGAGTCTGTGGAATTCTCTGCTACAGAGGGCGGTGGAGGCCGGTTCTCTGGATGCTTTCAAGAGAGTTAGATAGAGCTCTTAAAGATAGCGGAATCAGGGGATATGGGGGGAAGGCAGGAACGGGGTACTGATTGGGGATGATCAGCCATGATCACATTGAATGGCGGTGCTTAGAATAAAGTGGAGGCCATTTAAGACTGAGGTGAGAAAAATCTTTTTCACCCGGAGAGTTGTGAATTTGTGGAATTCCCTGCCACAGAGGGCAGTGGAGGCCAAATCACTGGATGGATTTAAGAGAGAGTTAGATAGAGCTCTAGGGGCTAGTGGAGTCAAGGGATATGGGGAGAAGGCAGGCACGGGTTATTGATTGGGGACGATCAGCCATGATCACAATGAATGGTGGTGCTGGCTCGAAGGGCCGAATGGCCTACTCCTGCACCTATTGTCTATTGCCCTTTTTTCTGATACAAAATGCTTTTATTCAGAACAAACAAAAATACAGGGTTACACAAAAAGCTGGAGAAACTCAGCGGGTGCAGCAGCATCTAAGGAGCGAAGGAGATAGGCAACGTTTCGGGTCGAGACCCTTCTTCAGACTCAGCATCGCCAGCATCTGCAGTTCCTTCTTTAACACCTTGTCTACTCCACTGCGATATCTCCGCAAGGTATGCCTACGTTGAAGAAGTTCTCCTCCTCCCTACGGGTCTGAAGAAGGGTCTCGACCCGAAACGTCGCCTATCTCCTTCGCCCCTTAGATGCTGCTGCACCCGCTGAGTTTCTCCAGCTTTTTGTGTAACCCTCGATTCTCCAGCATCTGCAGTTCCTTCTTTAACACAAAAATACAGAGTGGTAACATGAACCGAGAATGGCGATATTGGCATTTTACAAACAAAGTTATCAAATTAAAATATTAACATTTTTATCAGCAAAACATTCGACGTCCCGCGGTGACCAGCGTTCACGTAAGTCCCCGTGGACACCGCGTGATCTTGTCTATTGTCCTGGGAGTCGCGGTCTCGATGTGGGCAGGTTCGTGACGAGGATCTGACTCTCTCTCTCTCTCTCTCTCTCGGTTCCAGTTGCAATGTATCTTGGGATAAAAAAGAAGGGAAGCCCAGGTCGATCCGACTTACATGGAATATAAAGATCACCAGCTCGCGGGACGCTGCCGAGATACTGGGGCTGATCTGCAAGGTCCTGGAGGCCAATGGCTGCCGCTTCCAGCAGCAGGAGCCCTTCCTCCTGTCCTGTTCCCACGGACGGGAGAACTCTGAGCAGCTGGTCCACTGGGAGAGTGAGGTTTGCCGCCTGCCCAATCTCTCCGTCAACGGCGTGCGCTTTAAGAGGACCTCTGGCACCTTCCTGGCCTTCAGGAACATAGTGACCAAAATCACCAGTGAACTGAAGCTCTAGACCACCCCCCCCCCCCACAACCCACCCCCCACTCACTACACCCCATCTGTGTTGAAGACCACCTCCTCAAACCCCCACCTGGAGGCCAGCGAGCGTTGGGATTCTCCACTTCTCCACCAGATGATTCCACCGCTGAAGACCAAGATCCCACCACAGAAGGTCCCTGGACCCTTTTGGCCAAAGTCTGGTCATCTCGACCCCCATCCGACGGGTGGGGGGGGTGGCTGGGAAGAAGGGTCCGTCGAAGAAGGGTCTCGAACCGAAACGTCACCTATCCATGTTCTCCACAGATGCTGCCTGACCCGCTGAGGTACTCCAGCACTCTGTGAAACGTCACCTATCCATGTTCTCCACAGATGCTGCCTGACCCGCTGAGTTACTCCAGCACTCTGTGTCTATCCTTCAGTTGGGTTGGGTGGTGGGCTGTGGTGGAGAGAAGGAACGTTGGGACGTTCTCCACAGCCCGTGACACTGTGGGTTGAGGGGGTCAGTGTTGTCCGTGAGGCCAGTCACTCCAGGGGCCGCGGAGGGATAGCCGGACAGGTGAGCAACTCCTCGTGGTCCCACCCTCTCCGGCCCGGCCTCTGCTGGTGGGAGAGGGGTTGGTCGGAAATCATCCTTGGTACCTTTTGGAAATGGTGAAGATCTGGGCTTCTCAGAAACATTGGCCAACAGGACATGGTTATTCTGTGTCTTGTGCAGTCCCTGCCCTGGGAGTTCTTCACTCTATATCCACCCCACTCAGGCCCCTCCGTCCTGGTTCGCTGATGCGAAAGGTGCATCAGATTCTCACATCCAACTTTAACGAGTGCATGGTCATAAAGGAATTCCCAAGGCTGGTTTCGTTGAGAGTCCAGCGAGTGTGTGAATAGTGTCGGGAGGTGGTTGGATAACTTCCTCGGGGCCTGACACTGTGCAGGAGAACATCAGCTGTACAACCCTAGTGGACGCTGGTCTGCTTTTTGACCAGCCAGTTGACCGATGCCCCCGACTTATCAGACTGTCAAACCCGTGAAGGGACTTTTAAGTGTTTCTGTCGGTCTGAAACACTTTAAGACAAAAACATTGCAAGTCAACGCCGACTGTATATCTGATGCCCCTGCACGGTGGCACAGAGGGTAGAGCTGCTGCCTCACGCGCCAGAGACCCAGGTTCGATCCCGACTACGGCTGCTGTCTGTACAGAGTTTGCACGTTCTCCCCGTGACCTGCGTGGGGTTTCTCCGAGAATTTCGGTTTCCTCCCACACTCCAAAGACATGCAGGTTTGTAGGTTAATTGGCTTTGGTGTGAGTGTAAATTATGCCTAGTGTGTGTGTGTAGGATAGTGTTAGTGTACGGGGTGATCGCTGGTCGGTGCGGACTCGGTGGGCCGAAGGGCCTGTTTCCGCGCTGTATCTCTAAACTAAAAGCAGCACCAGGCATCTAGGGAGGTGAAACTGGGTCGTCAGATGGCGGTGGGTACGGTTGATGTTCTTCCTGGCGGGGAGGTCTTTGCGTTGAGGTGGCAGATCACCAGGAGACTTGGCGACAGGTTGCCACGGTCTACATAGTGCCCTGGTGTGGGATGGAGATGGGTGGACCAGCTCCAGGTTCTCCGTCCCCACATTCTGGTGTCCACACCCTGACGCCCCGCGGGGTCTGGTGGAGCGGTCCGGAGCGGTCATCACCTCGAAATGTACGGAGGTGTTGCCCTTTGAACTCTCGCTGGCCGTCGGCAGGAACTGTACCTTTAAACGTCACAGTCAAGTCTGGTTGGGGGGGGGGGGAGCGTATATGTGGGGTCTCCCCCTCTACAAACCCCAGCCCTTCCTCAGTACTGCCCCTGCTGGCAGGCTCTTGCACTGCGGTGGGCTGAGCTACCAAACAGCAATGGGTCATTGATTGCCCAGTGGGTCATCGGTCCTTCTCTCCACGACCACCACCTCCTCCACCAACTCCACCCTCGGTAGGGAGTGAGGGGGGGAAGGGGGGAGTGCTACAGACTGAATTCTTGCACCCCCGCCTCCCCCCCATCTCCTCTTAAATGTTGAGGCCTCACAAGAGCCAGCCTGTCCTACACATCTGCAGAGAAACACACCGGCATCCAGTTGACCCATTCCCCGCTTTATCCGACTGTCAAACCTGCGAAAAACTTTGAATCTCTCTCTCTGTCGGGAGCTCTCAAAAACCTTCAAGAGCAAACCATTGAAACATTTGTAGCACCAAGGCAGCTTTGGGTTTGACCTCATCCAATTCAAAATGGTGTAAATTATCTACTTAACATCACCCCCCCCCCCCCCCGCCCCCCCGCCCTTGGTGATACAAGCTCAGGTTCTGGGTGGACGGAGCTAGTTGGCCGTCATCTGATCTTGGGGGCGCTCTACCCCGGGAAACCCTGGCGGGAAGAGGGCTGGTGGGTATCGTCCCCATTGGCGTCCGACCTTCAGGGTGGCAGACCCCCGGTCCCGGTCGGCACGGAGTCACTAGCATCTCCTGTAATTCCAAACCCTGTATCTTTCTATCTCCCCCCCCCCCCCCCCCTCCTTTTTGGATTTCCTCCCGGGGTTTGGTCACCTGGATATGGATTCCTGCGAACATCACATCGACCCTTGCAGACGTCTTTTACTCACTTCTCCACGTCAGCAGTGAAATTTCAACCCTCTCTCTCTCTCTCCACCCCAGCTATCTCTCAGGAGATGACCATTCTGTCTCGGACCCTTGCGATGCCCCCTCTCGACCTCCCCCCCCCCCCCCCCCCTCTTGCTCACTCAATCCTAATTCAGACAATGTGAATCTGATATTCCGAAGAGTATATGGAACTGTATTTAAAACTCAACCCCCTGTATAAAAGCAACGACTCACCTTGCTTGTAACTGTATTATTCTGTAGAAAACACTGGTGCGTACCCCAGAGTTTTTAAAAAGTGCTAAGTTATTAGAAGTCTGGCCCTCTAGATATTGAATTGAGTTGTATATATATATAAAAGACTACTTGAAATTAAAATGCCTGTTGGATTATATTTTCCCATTTGGTCAGAAAGTTCATTAATGATAGGAGCAGAATTAGGCCATTCGGCCCGTCCAGTCCACTCTGCCATTTAATCATGGCGGGTCTATCTCTCCCTCTCAGCCATGTTCTCCTGCCTTCTCCCCGTAACCGCTGACGTAAACAAGAATCATAAACGGAAGGCGAGAATCTTATTTACAAATCCAGGTTTACTCCGGGGTTGTTCTCGTTTATTATTTTGTCTGTATGTGACTCCCATCCAAGGGCCTCACTGCTCCGGGGACCCTGGTTCGATCCTGACCTCGGCTGCTGTCTGTGTGGAGTTTGCACCTCCTCTCTGTGACCGTGTTTGTTTCCTCCGGGCGCTCCGGTTTCACTCCCACATGCAGGTTTGTAAATTGCCCCCCCCCCTAATGTGCAGGGAGCGGTATTACATGGAACAAAGGGGGTGATCGCTGGTCAGCGTAGCCTTGGCGGGCCGAAGGGCCTGTTTCCGTGCCGTATCTCTGCTGTAAACTAGAGGAGCGGGGCTGGACAAAGTCTGGGCGAGTGATGGGTGGATACGGGTGAGGAGGGGTTTGACAAAGGCCAGAAATCTTAGAAACATAGACCATAGGTGCAGGAGTAGAAGCCATTCGGCCCTTCGGCCCTGCACCGCCATTCAATATGATCATGACTGATCATCCAACTCAGTATCCTGTACCTGCCTTCTCTCCATACCCCCTGATCCCTTTAGCCACGTCTAACTCCCTCTTAAATATAGCCAATGAACTGGCCTCAACTACCTTCTGTGGCAGAGAATTCCAGAGATTCACCACTCTCTGTGTGAAAAATGTTTTCCTCATCTCGGTCCTAAAAGATTTCCCCCTTATCCTTAAACTGTGACCCCTTGTCCTGGACCTCCCCAACATCGGGAACAATCTTCCAGCATCTAGCCTGTCCAACCCCTTAAGAATTTTGTAAGTTTCTATAAGATCCCCCCTCAATCTTCCAAATTCTAGCGAGTACAAGCCGAGTCTATCCAGTCTTTCCTCATATGGAAGTCCTGACATCCCAGGAATCAGTCTGGTGAACCTTCTCTGAACCCCCTCTATGGCAAGAATGTCTTTCCTCAGATTTGGAGACCAGAACTGTACGCAATACTCCAGGTATTGGTTCTTGGTTACTTGGTCCTCCAAAATATTCCAACTGGAATTTAAACTGGAGGTGGTGAAGGGAGGGGTTAAGCCAGAGAGGGTTATTGGGAAGAAAGTGCCACTTTAAATTTAGTTGCAACCGTGGCTTGGTGGAGATTATTCCGTGCTTTAATAGTGCGTGGAAAGAACGAATTGCTGTACACATCTGTCTTTGAGGCTGGGACCACAAATTGGATCGAATACCCTGGTCTGCTCCTAATTGGTTTGGGGTTGGTGTAGGTCTTGTGATCTATGTCTAGCTGACCATTTAACATTTTGTAAAAACAGGTCAAGCGGTGAGCTTCACGTCTGTCTTGGAGAGGGTTCCACCCCGCCCAGAGAATTCAGAAGTGAAAAGAGATCAGGATAGAAGAGGTGTGAATTGTGGGCCCAGTGAAAGGAATATTGATGGAAGGGGGAAAAGGGTGGGGGGGACGGTGAGGGGTAGTTTGGGAGCTCAAATTGGAAAATTCAATGTTCATAGATTTTGAGTTGTCAGCTGTGGAATAAGAGGAGCTATTTGTGTGTGTGTTGCCCCACTCTGACAATGGAGGAGGTCCAGGACAGAACGGTCAGTGTGGGAATGGGAGAGGGAGTTGACGCGTTTGGCAACCGGCTGATCCAGGTGTGTCCAGGTGTGGGAGCTGGTCCAGGGGGGGACAAGATGCCGGCTGTCCATCTGCTTTTGGCTTTAACGGAGTCACAGTCACAGGCGAGTCCAGAACCAGGGGCCACACATTCTCAGAATAAAGGGGAGGTCATTTAAGACTGAGGTGAGAAAAAACTTTTTCACCCAGAGAGTTGTGAATTTGTGGAATTCCCTGCCACAGAGGGCAGTGGAGGCCAAGTCACTGGATGGATTTAAGAGAGAGTTAGATCGAGCTCTAGGGGCTGGTGGAGTCAAGTGATATGGGGAGAAGGCAGGCACGGGCTATTAGACAATAGACAATAGGTGCAGGAGGAGGAGGCCGTTCGGCCCTTTGAGCCAGCACCACCATTCAATGTGATCATGACTGATCATTATCGATAGGGGACGATCAGCCATGATCACAATGAATGGCTGGTGCTGGCTCGAAGGGCCGAATAGCCTCCTCCTCCTGCACCTATTTTCTGTGTTTCTATGTAATTTGGAGCGATCTCTTGAACGATATAATCAGCCTCCAAGGGCATCAAGACCAGGCTCGAGTGTTTGGTTTGGAATTATGTCTGGAGATCAGTTTAGTTTATGGCCATGTGTGCCGAGGTTCGGTGAAAAGCTGCTGTTGCGGGCTCTCCAAACAGCGGAAAGACAAGACATGATTACAATCGAAGGCGGACAAAAATGCTGGAGAAACTCAGCTGGTGCAGCAGCATCCGTGGTGCCTCAACCGCTGAGTTCCTCCAGCATTTTTGTCTACCTTCGATTTTCCAGCATTTGCAGTTCCTTCTGGAACGTGATGTCTTTCAGTGGGGGCAGGGTTCATAGGATCATTGGTTCGATCCTGACTACGGGTGCTGTCTGTACGGAGTTTGCACGTTCTCCCCGTGACCTGCGTGGGTTTTCTCCGAGATCTTCGGTTTCCTCCCACACTCCACAGACGTACAGGTTTGTCGGTTAATTGGCTTGGTACATTTTTTTAAATTGTCGCGTGTGTGTGTGTGTGTGTGTGTGTGTGTGCGCGTGTTAGTGTATGCGCGTGTTAGTGTATGTGTGTGTTAGTGTATGTGTTTGTGTGTGTTAGTTAATGTGTGGGGATGGGAGGGGATCTTATAGAAAATATGTCAAATTCTTAGAGGATTGGACAGGGTAGATGCAGGAAAAATGTTCCCGATGTTGGGGGAGTCCAGAACCAGGGGTCACCGCTTAAAACTGTTTAGGACTGAGATGAGGAAAAAACGTTTCCACCCAGAGAGTTGTGCATCTGTGGAATTCTCTGCCACAGAACGCAGTGGAGGCCAATTCTCTGGATGTTTTCAAGAGAGAGTTAGATTTAGCTCTTAGGGCTCGCGGAATCAAGGATATGGGGAAAAAGCAGGAACGGGGTACTGATTGGGGATGATCATCCATGATCATATTGAATGGCGGTGCTGGCTCGAAGGGCCGAATGGCCTACTCCTGCACCTATTTTTTTTTCAATGATTACAATCGAGCCGTTTACACTTTACAGATAGGTGATAAGTTGACACAAGACAAGAGACCTGAGTTTTTGGGGCCAAATTTTATTAATGTGCCATCAAGATTGCCTCGTAAATCTCAACGTGATGAAACCCAACTTGCGCTTCCTCCGAGATGGTGTCCTCCTTTCAGACACAAGAGTCGTGGCCCAGATACTCCCCAAGTTCAAAGTTTGCGCCAGCGATGTGGTGTGGCGTGCCAGGGCGTGGCTTTCTGATCTACTTCTGGGCCGGCATCAGGTCATCGATGCTCTTCCCCTTCTCCAGTCTCTTCTCCATCTCGATCATCAGCTTCACACCGTCGACCACCATCTGCACCTGCTCCACCTCGGAGAAGCCCAGCCGGTCAGCGTTGGAGATGTCGTAGACGCTGCCCACGGCCGCGGTGTCCACTCCACCTGCGGACAAAGGATGGACGGACGTGGAAACCATTACATTACCCGGCCACTCAAGCCACTCAACACCAGGGGCACCAAGTGTTTCAGAAAGAACTGTGGATGCTGGGTTAAATCGAAGGTGGACACAAAATGCTGGAGTAACTCAGCGAGTGAGGCAGCGTCTATGGAGAGAAGGAATGGGCGACATCGGAGATTCCTTCTCTCCAGAGATGCTGCCTCATCCGCCGAGTTTCTCCAGCATTTTGTGTCTACCCGCTCATCTCGCGAACATCTCAGCCTCCTGCCACTCCCCTCCCACACTCCAAAGGTCCCAACCCAAAACGTCTGAAGAAGGGTCTCGACCCGAAACGTCGCCTATCTCCTTCGCTCCTTAGATGCTGCTGCACCCGCTGAGTTTCTCCAGCCTTTTGTGTAACCCTCTCTCAGTTAACCCAGCACCTTGTGTCCATCTTCCGTAGAGCCTGAATAAGGGTTGCGATCCAAAACGTCACCCATTCCTTCTTTCCCTGAGATGCTGCCTGACCCGCTGAGTTACTCCAGCACTCTGTGAAACGTCGCCTATCCATGTTCTCCACAGATGCTGCCTGACCCGCTGAGTTACTCCAGCACTCTGTGAAACGTCACCTATCCATGTTCTCCACAGATGCTGCCTGACCCGCTGAGTTACACTAGGGGGGTGGGAGATTGCAACCTCGACGTGGTCCGCCCTGTTTCGACGAATGCAATCAACCCGGCGTGCACAATCAAATAAGATCAAATAGAACAAGTTGTCCTACAACTTTAGGCTGTGCACGCCACACGCAAGAAGTTACTCCAGCCATGATGACAATGAATGGCGGTGATGGCACGAAGGGCCGAATGGCCTCCTCCTGCACCTTCTTCCATTTCTTGCGTGTGCCGTGCACAGCCTAAAGTTGTCGGACAACTGTTTGATCTTCCGTTTGTGCACGTCGAGTTGATTGCATTAGTCGGACCACGTGAAGGTTGCAATCTCCCACCCCCTCCTGCATCTATTTTCTATGTATTTTGTGTCTATCTACGATAGAATAGACCTGTTGGGCCGAATGACCCAATTCTGCTCCAAGAACGCATGAACTGGGCTGGGATAGCAGAGCAGGGATGGGACGAGTGGCCTGCTTGCACCTGGATGTCCTCACCTGTGCCACGCTTCTGCAGTCTGGTTCTCTTCAGCACCTCCTCGAACTTCTCGTGCTTGCTGAGGTGAGCGAGTTTGACGTGGACTCCACCGCGCAGCCCGGTGCCCAGGTTGGACGGGCAGGTCAGCACGTAACCCAGGTGTTCGTTCCACATGAAGCCGCGGCCGGCTTTCACGAAGATCTCCTCAATCTAGAGCGGGGAAGAGAGCAAGTCACGTCATAAACCCCTGTCCCACGGAGCGAGTTCATTCCACGAGTTCTCCCGCGTTTGCCCGGATTCGAACTCGGAGATTTACGGTAATTTAATTGAATTGAATTGCCTTTATTGTCATTCAGACCTTTCGGTCAGAACGAAATTCCATGCCTGCAGTCAGACATATATAAAAAAATAACAAAACCACACAATAAACACAAATTTAACATCCACCACAGTGAGTTCACCAAACACCTCCTCACTGTGATGGAAGGCAAAAGTATTCTAATGGCCGCTTGTCGGTACTCGGGGCTCTCGTGGACATTTTTCCGTTGAAAAATCTTCACAAGTCTTCCCGAGTACCTGCCGTTAGCGCTAAGAGACGTCCCCGAGCTCCGACGTACCCGCGACGTTCATTCTCCGTACTTACCACGAGTTTGATTTTTTAAACTCGGGAGAGCTCTTGGAATGAACTCGTACCGTGGGACAGGACCACGGGGGTGTTGGGCTTACGGCAAGAAGGGGGGGAACGGGCTCAAGAGGGGAAGATCGATCAGCTGTGTGTTAGAAAGAACTGCAGATTGACAATAGACAACAGGTGCAGGAGTAGAGGCCATTTGGCCCTTTGAGCCAGCACCGCCATTCAATGTGATCACGGCTGATCATCCCCAATCAGTACCCCGTTCCTGCCTTCTCCCCATATCCCCTGACTCCGCTATATTTAAGAGCCCTATCTAGCTCTCTATTGAAAGCATCCAGAGAACCGGCCTCCACCGCCCTCTGAAGCAGAGAATTCCACAGACTCACAACTCTCTGTGAGAAAAAGTGTCTCCTCGTCTCCGTTCTAAATGGCTTACTCCTTATTCTTAAACTGTGAAGGCAGGAACGGGGTACTGATTGGGGATGATCACATTGAATGGCTGTGCTGGCTCGAAGGGCCGAATGGCCTCTACTCCTCCACCTATTGGTGTGTAGGGTAGAACTAGTGTCCGGGTGATCGCTGGTTGGCGTTGAATCTCTAAACTAAACTGCCCAATTCCCAACATGATGGCAAGAAAAATCCCTCGAGGATTCAGCGTGACCGTTGTCTCAGGGATGGGGAATTCCAACATTTCCCCTCAGTGGGAAGCGGGATGGGAATGGACGGGATGTGGACATGGAACCTTGTGAAGTGTCGGGGAACACAAAAGGCTGGAGAAACTCAGCGGGTGCAGCAGCATCTATGGAGCGAAGGAAATAGGCAACGTTTCGGCCCAAAACGTTGCCTATTTCCTTCAGGGTTTTGGGCCGAAACCCTTCTTCACCAACCCGACCTCCCGGTGGCTCAGCACTTCAACTCCCCCTCCCATTCCGTATCCGACCTCTCGGTCCTGGGCCTCCTCCACGGCCAGAGTGAGCAACACCGCAAGTTGGAGGAACAGCACCTCATATTCCGCTTGGGGAGTCTGCATCCTCTGGGCTTAAACATTGAATTTTCTCAATTCTGTTAACCCTGGCTGCCTCCTCCCCTTCCCCACCTCTCCCTCAGGCCCTGGCATTCCCTCTCTCTCTATCTCTCCCCCACCCAAGTCTCATTTTCACACTACAAACAGCTGACAACGGCCTGTTTCCTTCATCATCGATACTTTTTTGCATATCTTTCATTCATTGTTCTTTATCTCTCCACATCACTGTTTATATCTCTCGTTTCCCTGATCCCTGACCAGTCTGAAGACGGGTCTCGACCCGAAACGTCGCCCATATCCTTCACTCCTTAGATGCTGCTGCACCCGCTGAGTTTCTCCAGCTTTTTGTGTAACCCTCGATTCTCCAGCATCTGCAGTTCCTTCTTTAACAACAATGAAGTATAGGAGCAGAGAGGTTCTACTTCAGTTGTACAGGGTCTTGGTGAGACCACACCTGGAGTATTGCGTACAGTTCTTGTCTCCAAATCTGAGGAAGGACATTATTGCCATAGAGGGAGTGCAGAGAAGGTTCACCAGACTGATTCCTGGGATGTCAGGACTGTCTTATGAACAAAGACTGCATAGACTCGGTTTATACTCTCTAGAATTTAGGAGATTGAGAGGGGATCTTATAGAAACTTACAAAATTCTTAAGGGGTTGGACAGGCTAGATGCAGGAAGATTGTTCCCGATGTTGGGGAGGTCCAGGACAAGGGGTCACAGCTTAAGGATGAGGGGGAAATCCTTTAGGACCGAGATGAGAAGGACTTTTTTCACACATAGAGTGGTGGGTCTCTGGAACTCTCTGCCACAGAGGGTAGTTGAGGCCAGTTCATTGGCTATATTTAAGAGGGAGTTAGATGTGGCCCTTGTGGGATCAGAGGGTATGGAGAGAAGGCAGGTACGGGATACTGAGTTGGATGATCAGCCATGATCATATTGAATGGCGGTGCAGGCTGGAAGGGCCGAATGGCCTACTCCTGCACCTATTGTCTATGTTTCTAAGTGTCGGGGAAGGTTGGTGGGACTCCTTGGGTCAACTCCTCCGAGGCAGCGGGTGCCAGTCACTACAGACCCACCTTCTTCAGACCAACACAGAAGCGTCTGAAGACCTCCTTCATGTCTCCGCCCTTCTGCATGGAGATGACGCGAAGATGGTCCTCCTCATTCACCCAGACCAAGAACGACTTGTCATCGTTATGCCTGTTTCAAGATCGAGAGAGAGAGAGAGAGAGCAAGACTATCATCGATGGTTCATCGAACCAGTGTGAACGGGTGGGGCGATCGATGGTCCACGCTGTGTCTCCAAACTAGACTAGACAGGAGTCGGTGAGTAGTACGTGTAGGAAGGAACTGCAGATGCTGGTTTACACTGAGGATAGACACAGAATGCTGGAGTAACTCAGCGGGACGGGCAGCATCTCTGGGTGACATTCTTCACTGAAGCAGGGTCTCCATCTGAAACGTCGCCCATTCCTTCTCTCCAGAGATGCTGCCCGACCCGCTGAGTTACTCCAGCATTCTGTGTCTATTTTCGCTAAAGAAAACTTCTGAACTTCTCACAGCCTGGGGTTTTAGCTGCTGACGCTGACCCACATTCTGTGCCTACCCTGGTGAGTGATAGGTGGATACAGGCGAGGGGAGGTTTGATCAGTGGGTGGTTGGAAAAATGCCCGGGATAAGAAGACACAAGGCGTGAGATCAGAGCAAGTTTACGGCAAGTGGATCCGTGACCACTCTCATAGAAACATAGACAATAGGTGCAGGAGTCGAGGCCATTCAGCCCTTCGAGCCTGCACCGCCATTCAATATGATCATGGCTGATCATCCAACTCGGTATCCCGTACCTGCCTTCTCTCCATACCCCCTGATCCCCTTTAGCCACAAGGGCCACATCTAACTCCCTCTTAAATATAGCCAATGAACTGGCCTCAACTACCTTCTGTGGCAGAGAATTCCACAGATTCACCACTCTCTGTGTGAAAAATGATTTTCTCATCTCGGTCCTAAAAGACTTCCCCCTTATCCTTAAACTGTGACCCTTGTTCTGGACTTCCCCAACATCGGGAACAATCTTCCTGCATCTAGCCTGTCTAACCATATAACAATTACAGCACAGAAACAGGCCCTCTCGGCCCTTCCAGTCCATGCCGACCATTTATTTTCCCCTAGTCCCATCTACCTGCACTCAGATCATACCCCTCCATTCCCTTCCCGTCCATATACCTATCCACTTTACTTTTAACCCCTTAAGAATGTTGTAAGTCTCTATAAGATCCCCCCTCAATCTTCTAAATTCCAGCGATACAAGTTAAGTTAGCGATGAGACAGCCTGGCAAACTGAACGTAAATTTACCCTAAAACCACAGAAGGATGTGGAGGCCAAGTTTCTGAAGATGAGAGAGAGATAGACTCTTGATTTGGTGTCAGGGGTTATGGGGAGAAGGCAGGAGAATGGGGTTGAGAGGGAGAGATAGATCAGCCGTGATTGAATGGCGGAGTAGACTTGATGGGCCGAATGGCCAAAGGTTGGCACGCAACGAGGCTTTTTACTGTACCTCGTCACACGTGACACTAAACCGAACTACCGCTCGTGAACATATGAAGATGTTTGCGTGTTCTGTTGAGCGGCTGCTGCAAGTAGCACAACAGAACACGCCTTTCCCCCTTGGTTCTCATTTGAGCGGCACGTGAAGATTTTGGACACAAAATCCTGAGACACCCGCGCGACCGTGCTTCACTGCCTATGTTACCACGCTCCCTGCACGCGTAATGCGGACCATGCAACATCATTTGATGTTTGATGTGAGCATTGAATATAGTAGTAGGGAAGTAATGTTAAAATTGTACAAGGCGTTGGTGAGACCAATTCTGGAGTATGGTGTACAATTTTGGTCGCCTAATTATAGGAAGGATGTCAACAAAATAGAGAGAGTACAGAGGAGATTTACTAGAATGTTGCCTGGGTTCCAGCAACTAAGTTACAGAGAAAGGTTGAACAAGTTAGGTCTTTGTTCTTTGGAGCGCAGAAGGTTAAGGAGGGACTTGATTGAGGTCTTTAAAATGATGAAAGGGATAGACAGAGTTGACGTGGATAAGCTTTTCCCATTGAGGGTAGGGAAGATTCAAACAAGAGGGCATGACATGAGAATTAAGGGACAGAAGTTTAGGGGTAACATGAGGGGGAACTTCTTTACTCAGAGAGTGGTGGCTGTGTGGAATGAGCTTCCTGCAGAAGTGGTGGAGCCAGGATCGATTTTAACATTTAAAAGTAAAGTGGATAGGTGTATGGACGGGAAGGGAATGGAGGGGTATGGTCTGAGTGCAGGTAGATGGGACTAGGGGAAAATAAATGGTCGGCACGGACTGGAAGGGCCGAGAAGGCCTGTTTCCGTGCTGTAATTGTTATATGGTTATATGGTTAAATTAAGCTTAGATGGCGGGCAAGTGGAACAGGCCCTTTTAAGGGATGTATTTATTCCATCGGGGACACGTGGCATTAAAATTATACCTTAAACTAAACTAAACCGTCAACTTAAACCAAACTTAAATTTGAACTGAAAGTAAACAAGATCAAAAGCATGGATAGGATGGGCCGAATGGCCTGATTCTGTGCTCCGGGACTCCCTTCAGCCCGGGAGGTGAAGGACTGAGAGTCTGAGACCAAGGCGCTGGTAGAATTACGGGAAGGTGAGTCCAATTAAACCCAATACCAACACCATGTTCCTCAAACATTTGCGTCATCATTCTTCACAGCTGTGATTCCACATTTAATAGTTCTGCCGTGTCGGAAGAATCTGGGACAAGATCTACTCCGATACGCCCGGTATAGATACGTTGGAACGTTGCATCGTTGAAAGTGCCAACTATCTTTTAGGTTTCTGAGGGAGAGGTTTAACAGGAACCTGAGGCCAACTGTTTCACACAAATGGGTGTCAGAGGTTATGGGGAGAAGGCAGGAGAATGGGGTTAGAAACATAGAAAATAGGTGCAGGAGGAGGCCATTCGGCCCTTCGAGCCAGCACCGCCATTCAATGTGATCATGGCTGATCATCCCCAATCAGTACCCCGTTCCTGCCTTCCCCCCATATCCCCGGACCCCCAATCAAGAATCTATCTATCTCTGCCTAAACTACAACTTGAACTAAAGGTGACCAAGGCTCACCAGATGCCCCTGCCGTCGGGCCAGTCACGGGCCATGCCGGAGGCGATGAGCAGGGGGGAGACGGGTTTGTCGAACAAGAAGTGGTCGTCGATGAGTTGCTGCTGCTCGGCGTCACTCATGGTGGACAGCGGGAAGTACTTGCCCTTGAATTCACCGGTCAAGGTGGCCAGACCTGCGGGGAGAAGCCAGCACCAACATCAGGTGTGGGCGAGAGGTCGGGGACAAGCAGGGAACTAACCGCAGGCGCTGCTCAACAGGGAAATAAAAGACAGAGTGCCGGATTAACTCGGCAGGTCTGGCAGCATCTCAGGAGCACAAGGGTGGAGTTTGCACGATCTCCCCGTGACCGCGTGGGTTTCCTCCGGGTGCTCCGGTTTGCAGCAGCACCACCACCTGCAGGCTCCTTCAAGCCCCCCCCTCATTGCCTCTCCCCCAAGTCCCCCCCCTCCTTCCCCAACCCCCCTCTTGCAACCCTCACCCCCAAAATGCTTTGTCCCCTCCCCCTCTCTCCCTCAAACCATCCCCCCTCCACCCGAACTCTCCCCCAAACTGCCCCCTTACCCCCACTACTCCCCCCCTCCTCCTCTCCCCCCCAACTCCCTCAAGAGTCTTCCCAACACCACCCCCCCGCTTTGTCCCCACTCCCCAAACGCCCCCAACCCTCGCCAACGCCCCCCTCCCCACCACCACTCCGTTACCCCACACACACCCACACGCCCCCCCCCCCCCCCCCCCGAGCTACTGACCCTCCATGCAGAGTTTCTCGACCAGACGTCGCTCCCCGCGGCTACAATGTGGCGGCAACGCGATGCCCTTGATGCTGCGGCCAGTGCGGACACGGCTACTCACAACGTAGTTGGGGTCCAGGTCATCACCGCCCTGGGGAGGGGGAGAGAAGACAGTGTCAGCGTGTGTGTGACACCACGGCTACAGGGTCATTCCCACCAGCATCCGACTCCATGCGATGAGCGCGACCAAACCGGCAGCGAGGGCCGCGCGGAGGTCGGGTGAGTGGCGCAACGCGGCGCAAAGCGAGGCGAACTTGGAGCGAAGTCTTAAGGTAAGTTCGCCAGGACAGAGAGGGGCACAGAGGCACCTACAGAGAGGGTCACGGAGGCACCTACAGAGAGGGTCACGGAGGCACGATGTCGAGGCGGTGTGTAATGCGTCGAGGCGACTGCGAGCCGACAAGCCGTTGCCGCGTGGAATTTTTGAACACGGTCAGTTTTTCGGAGCCCCGCGCGATGTCGGGACGAAGTCCGCACAATTCCGCACGGCTCCGGCGATCGAAGTGGGACCGGCCCCGCGACGCCGGACGGCTCAAGCGACCACGTTAGGTCGCGCTCATCGCATGGAGTTGCATGCTGGTGGGACAGGCCCTTTAAGACGTGATGAAGACTAATATCTTGAGCTAAAACAAGTGCTGGAAGAACTCCGCGGGTCGGGCAGCATCTGTGGGGGGCGATGGTCAGATGATGGATCTTCAGCCTGAAGTAGGGTCCTGAGCCAATTGTCTGACCCGTCCCCTCCGCAGATGCTGCCCGACCCGCTGGCAAGTCAGAGTCCGAGGGAGGTACAGCATGGAAACAGGCCCTTCGGCCCAACTGTGTGATGTCCACACTGACCACACTGGTCCCACCTGCCCGCGTTTGGTCCACATCCCTCCCAACCCGCCCCTGCGGTGACAAACCTTCAGGTTCTCGTTGTTCATGTCAGTCTTGTGCTTGTCCGTGGGTTTGTAGCCTCCGTGGCGGTCCTGAATGATGGGGTCGAACAAGGCCTTGAAGACTTCGTAGGATTCCTCGTCTCCAGCCACGCACCCCACTGTCATGATGAAGGGGTGACCTGAAACACAAGGCGGGTGAAGATGGAGCTAGGAACTGCAGGTCCCGGTTACACCAGAGATAGACACAGAGAGCTGGGACAGGCAGCATCTCTGGAGAACTGGAATGGGTGACGTTTCAGATCTGAAAAAGGGTCACCCATTCCTTCTCTCCAGAGATGCTGCCTGTCCCGCTGAGTTACTCCAGCATTCTGTGTGTTTTATTCCCTTTATCCTGTATCTGTACACTTTGAATGACGGTGCTGGCTCGAAAATAGGTGCAGGAGGCCAAATCACTGGATGGATTTAAGAGAGAGTTAGATCGAGCTCTAGGGGCTAGTGGAGTCAACGGATATGGGGAGAAGGCAGGCACGGGTTATTGATAGGGGACGATCAGCCATGATCACAATGAATGGCGGTGCTGGCTCGAAGGGCCGAATGGCACCTATTCTCTATGTAACATGCCCCAGCTACACTAGTCCCACCTGCCCACGCTTGGCCCTTTTCCCTTCAAACCCGTTCTATCCATGTACCTGTCCAAATGTTTCTTAAAGGTTGCGATAGTCCCTGCCTCAACTACCTCCTCTGGCAGTTTGTTCCACACACCCACAGCCCCAATGCAAAATGGTGCCCCCCGTCACCCCCTCACCTGGGTTGTCCACGCCAGTCTGGATAACGTCGTCAACGGTGAAGCCACTGGGAGTTTCCTTGTCCCTCAACTGCTTGTAGATGTCCAAGGTCAGGGCCTTGGCCATGTGGTTGTTGTGCTGGCTGAGGTCAGGAAATTCCTCCTCGGCCTTGTAGTTCAGCTTCCATTTGTTGTGGGTGTTTCCGAAAGGCATGGTGGCAGGTTGGTGGACTCCTGAGGGAAACAGTGGGCGCAAGTAGGTCAGTACGTTTATTGGCCAAGTATTCACATACAAGGAATTTGCC
>CAUPSL010000362.1:0-15000 GCA_963514005.1 Raja brachyura
AAATCTTCCCTATGCTCTGATTTCCCATTCATTTTTGCAACGTAAAACGCCTCTTTTAGTTTTATACTGTCCTTGACTTATCTTGTCAGCCACGGTCGCCTCTTTCTCCCCTAGAATCTGTCTTCTTCTTTGGAATGAAAATAACTTGCATCTTCTAGATTATTCCCAGAAATGTGTGCCATTGCTGTTCCACCGTCATCCCTGCTGGGCTCCCTTTCATGTCAACTTTGGCCAGCTCTTCCCTTATGCCTCTTTAGTTCCCTTTGCCCAGCTGCAATACAGACACGTCCAATTTAACTTACTCCCTTTAAAATTACAAATTAAAACGTATCATTTTGTCTTCGCTGCCTCGTAATGTTTCCTTTACCTTGACTTCCTTCATCAATGCCGGTTCATTACATAACACTAAAACTAAAATTGCCTTTTTACCTGGTAGGCTCCACTCCGAGCTGCTCTAAGAATCCATCTTGGAGACCAGTCTACAAATTCACTTTCATGCGGTCGAGTACCAACCTGATTTTGCCCAATCTATCTGCACATTAAAATCTTCCATGACCACTGTAGCATTGCCTTTTTTACATGCAAATTTTATCTCCTGTTGTAACTTGTTTCCTATATATTGGCTACTGTTTGGAGGACTGTAAATGCAGTAACTCCCATAAGGTATTTTAACCCTAATAATTTCTCAGCTCTATCCACAATGACTCAACATCTTCTGATCCTATGTCATCCCTCACTAAGGACTGAATTTCATACCCAACCGACAGAGCTACCCCACCACCGCTGCCCACCTTCCTTTTTAGTCCGATATGACGTATCACCCTGAATATTTATCTCCAGCTCCGATCCTCTTGCAGCCATGTCTCTGTAAATCCAATGCCATCATATATATTCTTGAGCAGTATGGGCGTCAGAGGTTATGGGGAGAAGGCAGGAGAATGTGGTTAGGAGGGAGAGATAGGTCAGCCTTGATTGAATGGCGGCGTAGACTTGATGGGCCTAATGGCCTAATTCTGCTCCAATCACTTATGATCTTATGAACTAAAAATCCTCTTAAATCTTATCTATGTTCTTTTCAGCACAACAACATATTTCCTACAGCAGAGTGGCCATAAACTAAGCACAATTGTCAAAATATGGTTTTAAATGTTCGGATTAAAGTATTTTACTTTTAGTGTTAAGTTTATTATTGTCACGACTGCCAAGGTACAGTGAAAATCTTTGCTTTGCAAGCAATCCAAACAGATCAGATAATACTCTACATAAATACATTCAAGGCAAACTGAAGTATAATAGGTGGAGCAAAGGGGAAGATACAGAGTGCAGAATATAGTCTTCAGCATTGTAGCGCTTCAGTTCCAGAGACGAAGTCCAATGTCCACAAAGCGGTAAGAGTGGAATCCGACAGTACCTTAGCTTGTGGAATGGCCGTTCCGAAGCCTGATTACAGAGGGGAAGAAGCTGTTCCTGAGTCCGGTGGTGCAAATTTTCAAGCTTCTGTACCTCTGCTGGATGGGACCGGGGATACGAAAGATGACCAGAGTGGGACGTGTTTGATTATGCCGACTGCTTTGCCCGAGGCAGCGTGAATTGTACATTGAGTCAAATTTTGGTCTGTTTGACAGACAGGGCAACTATCACAACTCTGTGATTACTTGTGGTTTTGGGCAGAGCTGTTACCAAACTTAGTTGTGAAGCTACCCAACAGTGTTCTTTTGAGAAACCATGACAGGACCTTCATAGTGAATGATAGAAGCATTGTAGAACAGGAGTGTCGGAAAAAGCCGCAGATGCTAGTTTAAATCAAAGGTAGACACAAAATGCTGGAATAACTCAGCGGGTCAGGCAGCATCTCTGGAGAGAAGGAATGGGTGATATTTCGGGTTGAGACCCTTCTTCAGACTGATAGTCAAGACCCTTCTTAAGACAGTCCGAAGAAGGGTCTTGACCCAAAATGTCACTTATTCCTTCTATCCAGAGATGCTGCCTGACTCGTTGAGTTACTCCAGCATTCTGTGCCTACCAGAGGAAATGCAGCTACATAGTTCCTTGAAAGTTGCGTCACAGGTAGATAGGGTGGGCAGAAATGTTTTCAGCATATTGGCTTTCCTCATTCAGAGTAATGAATGACCATTTTCAAGGGTGAACATTTTCTACCCGTACTCCCAGATCGCTCTGCTCTACAACAATCCCCAGAGCCTTACCATTCACTGTGTAGGTCCTGCCCTTGTTTGATTTCCCAAGATGCAACATCTCACATTTATCTGTACGTTTCTCTCATTTCTCCAGCAACCATTCTTCAGCCCACCTGCCATATCGATCAAGATCCTGCTACACGTTTTGACAACCATCTTCACTATCTACAATTCCATCCACTTCAGTGTTATCTGTACACTTGCTAATCATGCGGGTACACAAAATGCTGGAGAAACACAGCGGGAGCAGCAGCATCTATGGAGCGAAGGACATAGGCAACTTTTCGGCCTGATGCCCTCCTTCAGACCCCTAATCATGCTAATCATGCCTTGTACGTTCTCATCCAAATCAATGATATAGATGACAAACAGCAAATGGTCCAGCACCGAACCTTGAAGCACACCACCAGTCACAGGCCTACAGTCTGAAAAACAACCTTCCTTCCATGAAGTCAATTTTCTCTCCATTCAGCTACCTCTACTTGGCTCCTATGTGATGTAACCCTCTGAAGCAGCCTGCGATGCAGAAACTTGTAAATGCCTTGCTGAAATCCATATATACAACATCTACAGCTCTGCAAGGTATAAAGTTCTTGCCTGCTCAGCCTCTTCTTGTCGAGGTCCCCCTCTCCCGCACTGGCAGGTGTCCAGAGGAGGTTTACGAGAAAGATCCCAAGAATGATTGTGTTAACAGATGATGAGCATTTGAGGTCACTGGGCTTGTACTCGCCTGAGTCTATAAGGATGACGGAGGACCACATTGAATCTTACTGAATAGCGAAAGTCCTGGGTAGAGTGGATGTGGAGAGGATATTTCCACCAGTGGGAGCGTCACGGTCCAAAGACCATAGCCTCAGCATAAAAGAAAGTACATTTAGAAAGGAGATGAGTAGGAACTTCTTTACCCAGAGGGTGATGAACCTGTGACATTGATTGCCACAGAGGGTTTTGGAGGCCGTCAATATGTATTTTAAGGCAGATTTTGACAAATTCTTCAGTAGTACAGGCATCAGGGGTTATAGGGAGAAGGCCGGAGAATGGGGTTGAGAGGGAAAGACAGATCAGCCATGATTGAATGGAGGGGTAGGGTTGATTAATACTGCTCTTATAACTTATTATGAATGTTCTGCAGCTCAGGCCCTTTGAATCCTGGCGATTTCTGTTTGACACAAGTGTAACCAAAGTAAACGAGAAACAAGCGATTTATTTGCAGCAAATCTCTCTTTATTGCTTAAGATATGAACATGTACAGAAAAAAAGAGCCAGATTGCAAGGTCTTGGTGAATTCAGAGTGCTGTGCAAAGACCTTAGTTGGATTTGGAAAATCCACAGAATTTACAAGCAAATTGATTCCCGAGGCAAAGATGTAATGGGGTCATGAGCAAACACACTTAACTAACGCAGCAAAGCAAATTAATATTCCACAGTTATTGCAAATCCGAGGAAAGATGGGATCATAAAATCTTGAAATCACAAGATCATGGAGATATGCAAGCCTGAAATCAGAGATAGCATGGAATCATATAGTTATACAAAGCTGAAATCAAAGATATCATTGAATCACAACATTATATAATCTTCAAATGAGGGTTAAAATGGAATCATGATATTATACAATATTGAAATCAGAGATATTGTGGAATCACAACATTCTGAAATCAGGGATATCGTGAAATCATGGTTATGCAACCTTGAAATCTGAGAGATCGTGTTTACAATGTAATAAAGTCTCAAAATCCTAAAAAAAACCCGTCACATAATGCTGAAATTAGAGACATGGTCATAACATTATGCAATATTGAGATCGGGAATATCATGAAACAATGAAGTTATAATTTTGAAACCAAAGATATCATGAATATTAAAGATATCAAGAATTCTGAAAATAAATATATAATGGAATCATGAAATGATAAAGCCACATAATCATAAAAATAATGGAGCCATGAATTGAGAACTTCTGAAATTGGTAATATTGAGGAATCATCTCTTTATAGAAATAATGAAGTTATAAAATGATGAAATATTGTAATCATAGTTCCAATTCATAAAATAATAATCATGCAACCCTGATGTTATGAAATCATGGAATTGTTGATATATTTAATGGAATTATAATGTAAAAAAGTCTCACGAGCATAAAAGCACAGAAATATACATTGAGAAAATCATGAAATTCATATAAAATCAGAGATTAGAAAATCATGTCGTGGGAGGAAATGTCGCGGAAGAAACTTACGCAGTCACAGGGAAAACATGTAAACTGTACACCGACAGCACCCGGGGTCAGAAAGGAACCCGGGCCTCTGCCACTGTGAGGCAGCAGCTCTATCAGCTGTGTATTCTGAACACAGCAACAGAAATGGCTGAATAAATGGCAGATAGAGTGTAAACTAAGGAAATATGAGGTGCACTTTGGGAGGTCGAATGCAAGGGGAAAGTCTGCAGTTAATGGCAAGTCTCAACAGCATTAACTGAAAGTGGCAACGCAAGTAGATCGAGTGATAAAGAGGGTCTTCATCAGTTGGGCATTGAGTCTAACAGTGAGGAAGCCACGATGCAGCTTTCTAAAACTTTGGTCAGGATGCTTTTGAGGTGTTATATACAGTTCTAATTGCCCCCATTAGAGGAATGGTGTGGAGGACTTTGGAGAATGTGCAGAAGAGGTTTCCCAGAATGCTTCCTGGATTAGTGGATTTCGTCTACAGGGAGAGGTTAGACAGACTTGGATTGTTTTCTGTGCAACACTTCATGATTTTATAAAATCATGAGAGGCATAGATAGGGTAGATAGTCACAACTCCCCTTCCCCCTCCCCAGTGTGTCAAAGACTAGAGGGCGTAGCTACAGGTCTCTCCGTTGCCGAACCAGCAGGTCCAGGAACAGCTTCTTTCCGGCTGTCACGCTACTCAACAACGTACCTCGGTGACTGCCAATCACCCCCCCCCCCCCGGACACTTATTATTATTGATTCAAATCATTTGCTGTGTCGCTCTTCCAGGGAGATGCTAAATGCATTTCGTTGTCTCTGTACTGTACACTGACAATGACAATTAAAATTGAATCTGAATCTGAATCTGAATCTGACTAAGGTGAGGTGGGCAAAGTTTAAAGGACATGTGCGTGACAAGTTTTTTTTACACAAATGGTGGTGGGCGCCTGGAACACGCTGCTGGGGGTGGTGGTGGAGACAGATACAATAGTGGCGTCAAGGGGCTATCAGATAGGCACATAGAAGTCCAGTGAATGGAGGGATATGGATCACATGCAGGCAGAGATGAACTTGGTGCTGTGTTTGTCACGGATATTGTGGGCAGAAGGAAATGTTCCCGTGCTGTACTGTTCAATGTTCCCTGTGATTACCCTGTAATTTTATACAGGGTGTGATACGTCTACTTTTGTACCATTGTTGTTGAATCTCCTTGGTCCCTCAATCAAACCTCTTGTTGTAAGATGTCTGAAATAAGAAAGGTGTGGTATCAATATTAGAGTATGCAGCAGGGTCACGACTCGAAGAGAACGGGAAGAAAGAAAGCAAGGTAGGGGGAGAAAACGAAGGAGAGAAAGAAAGAGAAGCAGAGAGAAAACAACTTAGAGGGGCAGAGACAATACAGTACGGAAACAGGCTATTTGGCCCAACATGCCCATGCCAAACAAGTTGTCCCAGCTACTGTAGTCCCACCTGCCCGTGTTTGGCTCACAGGTTAGGTAAGCACATCAGCACCTCTACTTCCTCTGAATGCTTAAAATATTTGGCATGTCCCCAACAACCATCAACAACTTCTATGGATGTGCCGTTGAAACCATATTATCGGGATGCATCACAACATGGTTTGGGTACTGCTCCGTCCAAGTCCACAAGAAATTGCAGAGGTGTGGACTTGGACCCAGACCATCAAGCAAACCAACCTCTCTTCCACAGACTCAAACTACACTTCACGCTGCCCCGGCAAGACCACCAGCATAATCAAAGACCAGTCTCACCCCGGTGACTCCCTCTTCTCCCCTCTCTCGTCGGGCACGAGGTACAGAAGTTTGAAAACGCATCCCTCCAAATTCAGGGACAGTTTATTCCCAGATGTAATTAGGCAACTGAACCATCCTCTCATCAACTAGAGAGTGATCCTGACCTCGCATCTAATTGGACATGTTTGAACTATCTTCAATCTGACTTTATTCGACTTCAATGTAATATCTTTACATTACATTTTATTCCCTTTATCCTTTATCGTTACACTGTGGATGGCTCGATTGTAATCATGCATCGTCCTTCGGCCGACTGGATAGCTCGCAACAAAAGCATTTCATCGTACCTCGGTACACGTGACAATAATAAACTTAATTAAAACTAAATATTCCTCTAAAACTTCCCTGTCCATGTGTCAGTTTCTGGAGATTATGGATACGTGACGTTTCGGGCCGAGATCCTTCTCACCTATCCATGTAATCCAGAGATGCTGCCTAAGGTGCTAAATTACTCCAGCAATTGGTGTCCCTTTGATTAACATAGGAAAAAGTGCAGAGAAGATTTACCACAATGTTGCCAAGACTCAAGAGCACAGAGACAGGTTAGGCAGGCTAGACTTTATTCCTACGCCTGCATGAGGATGAGGGGTGATCTTATAGAGGTGGATACAATCATGATTGTAATAGAGAGGGTGAATGCACATTCCCCAGGGTAGGGGAGTTGAGAACCAAATGACATAGGTTCAAGGTGAGGGGGGGGGGGGGGGGGGGGGGCTGGTGGGGGGAGATTTAATAAGAACACGAGGCAGCATGGGCATTTTGAATCGAAGGGTCAGTTTATGTGTATGCCTGTACAACCTTGTACAATCTATGATTCCCACCTCAATGAAAAATAATTCCCATCCCTCTGTGACAGGCAGGTAGATATAGAGTCAGAGTCAAACAGCCTGGAAACGGGCACTTCGTTTGGCAGCGTTTGACACATATCCCCCTAAACCTCAGTAATCCAGGTAACTGTCTAAATGATTCTTAAACATTGTGATAGTACTTGCCTCAATTACCTCCTCTGGCAGATCATTCCATGCACCCAAAACGTTACACCTTAGGTTCCCATTAAATCATTTCCCTCCTCACCTCAAACCTATGTCCTCTGGTTCTTGATTCCCCTACTCTGGGCAAACGACTCTGTGCGTCTGCCTGGTCTATTCCGCTCAAGATTTTGTACCGCTTTATTAGATCACCCCTCATCCTCCTGCGTTCCAAGGAATAAAGTGCTAGCCTGGTCAACCTCTGACTATAGCTCAGTCGATCGAGTACTAACAACATCCTACTAAATCTTCTCTTTCAAGCTTGACAACATGTTTCCTATAACAGTGACCAATACTGAACACAATACTATGGCCTCCCCAACATATTATAGAACTTTAACATGGGTTCCCAACTTCTATACTCCACAAAATGTATCTGAGTATATTCTTTTCCCCTGAAAGACTTACCTTGCCTTTGCAAGCTAACACAGAAGCAACTATTCCATGGAGAATGCTCTTGCAAATTAGGATCAGATAAGTCAGTTTCCCATCTTCCATTGTCTGTGTTTTGGCTTCTGTGAAGGGAACATAAATATTTGGAGTATACATCTTTAGTTAAGAATTATGTTTAAACAATAAAATTCTTACTTGCTAAACTAGGATATGCACTTTAACACAACAGATAATTATGAACTAATCGCTGGCGTCGCAGACTGTGAAAAATGCTGTCAATGTATACAACGGGATATAGATCAGCTACAGAAACAGGCAGAGAAAAGCCAATGGAGTTTAATCCGAGCAAGTGTAAGGTGTAAACTTTGGGAGGTCGGATGTAGGGGGAAATACTACATTGAATGTCAAGACCCTTAACAACATTGATGCATAGAGGGATCTTGGTGTCCAAGACCTGAATTCTCTGAAAGCGGCAAGACAAATATATACTGCTCAACAACCAATTTTCTTTGAGCTTGGTTTAGTTTATTGTCACGTGTACCGAGGTGCAGTGAAACACTTTTGTCGCGTGCTAACCAGTCAGCAGAAAGACTATGCAATATTACAACCAAGCCATCCACAGTGCACAGATAAATGATAAAGGGAATAATGTTAATATAATTTCGCTCAAGATAAAGTCCAGCTAAAGGTCTCCAATGAGGTAGATGCAGTTCAGGATTTGTGGTAGGATGGTTCAGTTGCCTAATAACATCGCAGAAGAAACTATCCCTAAAACTGGAGGTGTGCGTTTTCACACTGCTATACCTTTTGCCTGATGGGAGTGGGAAGGAGGAATTGACCAGTGTGCAACTCGTCCTTGATTTTGTTGGTGGCCTTGCGGAGCCTACGTGAGGTATAAATTAAATCAAAGAAAGGGAAGGTGCTTTATGTGATGGTCGATGTTGCATCAACAATTATCTGCAATTCCCTGTGCTCTTGGACGGAACAGTTGCCAATCCCAATTTACCAGCAACTGGTTGTCCGGTTCCTCCTTTAATCCAGGCAATGTACGAGACGACACTTGAAATCCATACCCCGGAAGTCCCCCTCGAAAATGTGGCATCTACGCCTGGTGAGGTAGCTGGCCTCGATCTCAGTGGGACTTCCATGGCTGATAGGCCGGTCGAATTTGTCACCTGCGGCCAGGGTTCTGCATCTTTGGCCCGACTTGAGCCAGCAGGAGCATTGCCATAGGCAAACTCTGAAGGCAACTTTGCGGGGACAGTATGCCGGCCCCTCAGCGGCCGAGGCGGACTGTGCTATTAGCGTTGTCCTCCTCTCAGAGGCCGTGACCTCTGTGGGTCTAGCAAAACGGATAATCCAGAAAAGGGGCCGAAACATCAGCGGTCGGCCAGGAAAGAAGGCATATAAACACAGAAACATAGAAAATAGGTGCAGGAGTAGGCCATTCGGCCCTTCGAGCCTGTACCGCCATTCAATATGATCATGGCTGATCATCCAACTCAGTATCCCGTAACTGCCTTCTCTCCATACCCCCTGATCCCCTTAGCCACAAGGGCCACATCTAAATCCCTCTTAAATATAGCCAATGAACTGGCCTCAACTACCTTCTGTGGCAGATAATTCCAGAGATTCACCACTCTCTGTGTGAAAAATGTTTTTCTCATCTCCATCCTAAAAGACTTCCCCCTTATCCTTAAACTCTGATCCCTTGTTCTGGACTTCCCCAACATCGGGAACAATCTTCCTGCATCTAACCTGTCCAACCCCTTAAGAATTGTGTCAGTTGCTATAAGATCCCACCTCAATCTTCTAAATTCCAGCGAGTACAGAGAAACATATAAACATAGAAATTAGGTGGAGGAGTAGGCCATTCGGCCCTTCGAGCCTGCACCGACATTCAATATGATCATGGCTGATCATCCAACTTAGTATCCCGTACCTGCCTTCTCTCCATACCCTCTGATCCCCTTAGCCACAAGGGCCACATCTAACTCCCTCTTAAATATAGCCAATGAACTGGCCTCAACTACCCTCTGTGGCAGAGAGTTCCAGAGACCCACCACTCCCTGTGTGAAAAAAGTCCTTCTCATCTCGGTCCTAAAGGATTTCCCCCTTATCCTTAAGCTGTGACCCCTTGTCCTGGACCTCCCCAACATCGGGAACAATCTTCCTGCATCTAGCCTGTCCAACCCCTTAAGAATCTTGTAAGTTTCTATAAGAGTACAAGCCAAGTCTATCCAGTTTTTCTTCATATGAAAGTTCAGACATCCCAGGAATCAGTCTGGTGAACCTTCTCAGTAGTAGCTCCACGGCAAGAATGTCTTTCCTCAGATTAGTAGGCCAAAACTGTACTGCAGTAGAACCTCCCTGCTCCTATACTCAAATTCTTTTGCTATGAATGCCAACATACCATTCGATTTCTTCACTGCCAGATGCACCTGAATGCATATTTTCAATGACTGGTGTACCATGACACCCAGGTCTCGTTGCGTCTCCCCTTTTCCTAATTGGCCACCATGCAGATAATAGTCTACTTTCCTGTTTTTGGTACCAAAGTAGATAACCTCACATTTATCACATTATACTGCATCTGCCATGCATTTGCCCACTCACCCGAACTATCGAAGTCACCTTGCAGCCTCCTAGAATCCTCCTCACAGCAAACACTACCCTCCAGCTTACTGTCATCCGCAAACTTGGAGATGTTGCATTCAATTCCCTCGTCCAAATCATTAATATAGATGGTAAATAGCTGAGGTCCCAGCACCGAGCCTTGCGGTACCCCACTAGTCACTGCCTGCCATTCTGAAAAGCACCCGTTTACTCCGACTCTTTGCTTCCTGTCTGCCAGCCAGTTCTCTATCCACGTCAATACTGAAACCCCAATACCGTGTGCTTTAAATTTGCATACTAATCTCTTATGTGGGACCTTGTCGAAAGCCTTCTGAAAGTCAAGATATAACACATCCATTGGTTCTCCCTTATCCACTAATAACATCCACGAATATTTCTATAAGATTCGTCAGACATGATTTCCCTTTCTTAAGTCCATGCTGATTCTGTCCATTGATTTCACCACTTTCCAAATGCGCTGCTATTCCATCTTTAATAACTGTGATCACAATACCATTAGTTTCAATATAATTATGGAGAAGGACAGAACTGGGCCTAGGGTTGAGATTTTTGATTGGAGAAAGGCTAACTTTAACGAGATGCGAGATGATTTAAAAGGAGTGAACTGGGACATTTTGTTTTATGGGAAAGATGTAGAGGAGAAATGGAGGACATTTAAAGGGGAAATTTTAAGAGTACAACATCTTTATGTTCCTGTTCGGTTGAAAGGAACCAGTAAAAATTGGAAAGAGCCCTGGTTTTCAAGGGAAATTGGACATCTTGTTCGGAAAAAGAGGGAGATCTACAATATTTATAGGCAGCATGAAGTAAATGAGGTGCTTGAGGAGTATAAGGAATGTAAAAAGAATCTTAGGAGAGAAATTAGAAAAGCTAAAAGAAGATATGAGGTTGCTTTGGCAAGTAAGGTGAAAGTAAATCCAAAGGGTTTCTACAGCTATATTAATAGCAAAAGGATAACAAGGGATAAAATTGGTCCATTGGAGAGACCGAGTGGACAGCTATCTGCAGAGCCAAAAGCGATGGGGAGATATTGAACAATTTATTTTCTTCGGTATTCAACAAGGAGAAGGATATTGAATTATGTGAGGTAAGGGAAACTAGTAGAGTAGCTATGGATACTATGAGTTTCAAAGTAAAAGAAGTACCGGCACTTTTGAAAAATATAAAAGTGGATAAGTCTCCAGGTCCTGACAGGATATTCCCTAGGACATTGAGGGAAGTTAGTGTAGAAATAGCCGGGGCTATGACAGAAATATTTCAAATGTCATTAGAAACGGGAATAGTCCCCGAGGATTGGCGCACTGCGCATGTTGTTCCATTGTTTAAAAAGGGTTCTAAAAGTAAACCTAGCAATTATAGACCGGTTAGTTTGACTTCGGTGGTGGGCAAATTAATGGAAAAGATACTTAGAGATAATATATATACGTATCTGGATAAAGAGGGGCTAATTAGGAACAGTCAACATGGATTTATGCCTGGAAGGTCAGGTTTGACTAATCTTCTTGAATTTTTCGAAGAGGTTACTAGGGAAATTGACGAGGGTAAAGCAGTGGATGTTGTCTATATGGACGTCCGTAAGGCCTTTGACAAGGTTCCTCATGGAAGGTTGGTTAAGAAGGTTCAACTGTTGGGTATAAATGCAGGAATAGCAAGATGGATTCAACAGTGGCTGAATGGGAGAAGCCAGAGGGTAATGGTGGATGGCTGTTTCTAGGGTTGGAGGCAGGTGACTAGTGGGGTGCCTCGGGGATCTGTGTTGGGTCCTTTGTTGTTTGTCATGTACATCAATGATCTGGATGAAGGGGTGGTAAATTGGATTAGTAAGTATGCAGATGATACCAAGATAGGGGGTGTTGTGGATAATGAAGAGGATTTCCAAAGTCTACAGAGTGATTTAGGCCAGTTGGAAAAATGGGCTGAAAGATGGCAGATGGAGTTTAATGCTGATAAATGTGAGGTGCTACACCTTGGCAGGACAAATCAAGATAGGACGTACATGGTAAACGGTAGGGAATTGTAGAATACAGTTGAACAGAGGGATCTGGGAATAACCGTGCATAGTTCCTTGAAGGTGGAATCTCATATAGATAGGGTGGTAAAGAAAGCTTTTGGTATGCTAGCCTTTGTAAATCAGATCATTGAGTATAGAAGCCGGGATGTAATGTTAAAATTGTACAAGGCGTTGGTGAGACCAAAGCTGGAGTATGGTGTGCAATTTTGGTCGCCCAATTATAGGAAGGATGTCAACAAAATAGAAAGGGTACAGAGGAGATTTACTGGAATGTTGCCTGGGTTTCAACAGCTAAGTTACAGAGATAGGTTAAATAAGTTAGGTCTTTATTCTCTGGAGCGCAGAAGGTTAAGGGGGGACTTGATAGAGGTCTTTAAAATGATGAGAGGGATAGACAGAGTTAATGTGGACAAGCTTTTCCCTTTGAGAATAGGGAAGATTCAAACACGAGGACATGACTTTAGAATTAAGGGACAGAGGTTTAGGGGTAACATGAGGGGGAACTTCTTTACTCAGAAAGTGGTAGCGGTGTGGAATGAGCTTCCAGTGGAAGTGGTGGCGGCAGGTTCGTTGGTATCATTTAAAAATAAATTGGATAGGCATATGGATGAGAAGGGTATGGAGTGTTATGGTATGAGTGCAGGCAGGTGGGACTAAGGGAAAAAAAGTTGTTCGGCACGGACTTGAAGGGCCGAGATGGCCTGTTTCCGTGCTGTAATTGTTATATGGTTATATGGTTAACTGACTCTAGCAGTTTCCCCACTACCGATGTTAGACTAACTGTAAATCCCCAGTTTCTCTCTCCCTCACTTTTTAAAAAGTGGGGTTACATTAGCTACCCTCCAATCCTCAAGAACTACTCCAGAATCTAAAGAGTTTTGAAAAATTATCACCAATGCATCCACTATTTCTGTGGCTACTTCCTTGAGTACTCTGAGATGCAGCCTATCTGGCCCTGGGGATTTATCGGCCTTTTCATCCATTCAATTAACCCAACACCACTTCCTGGCTAACCTGGATTTCACTCAGTTCCTCCATCATATTTGACCCCCGGTCCCCTGCTATTCCCGGCAGATTATTTATGTCTTCCTTAGTGAAGACAGAACCAAAGTAGTTATTCAATTGGTCTGCCATATCCTTGTTCCCCATGATCAATTCACCTGTTTCTGACTGCAAGGGACCTACATTTGTTTTAACTAAACTTTTTCTCTTCGCATATCTATAACAACGTTTGCAGTCAGTTTTTATATTCCCTGCCAGTTTTCTTTCATAATCTATTTTCCCTTTCCTAATTAAGCCCTTTGTCCTCCTCTGCTGGACTCTGAATTTCTCCTAGTCCTCTAGTAGGTTACTTTTTCTGGCTAATTTGTATGCTTCATCTTTTGTTTTGATACTATCCCTGATTCCCCTTGTTGTCCATGGATGCACTACCTTCCCTGATTTATTATTTTGCCAAACTGGGATGAACAATTGTCGTAGTTAATCCATGCATTCTTTAAAAGCCTTCCATTGCCTATCCACTGTCAACCCTTTAAGAATTAATTGCCAGTCTATCTTGGACAATTCACGTCTCATACCTTCAAATTTACCTTTATTTAAGTTCAGAAACCTTGTTTCTGAATTAATTATGTCACTCTCCATCCTAATGAAGAACTCAACCATAGTATGGTCACTCTTGCCCAAGGGGACATGCACAACAAGACTGCTAACTAATCGTTCCTCATTACTCAATACCCAGTCTAGAATAGCCTGCTCTCTCATTGGTTCCTCTATATGTTGGTTTGGAAAACTATCCCGCATACATTCCTCTTCCTCAGCACCCCTGCCAATTTGATTCACCCAATCTACATGTAGATTGAAGTCACCCATTATAACTGTTTTACCTTTGCTGCACGCATTTCTAATTTCCTGTTTGATGCCATCCCCAACTCCACTACTACTGTTAGGTGGCCTGCACACAACTCCCACTAGCGTTTTCTTCCCCATAGTCTTTCGCTGCTCTACCCATATCGATTCCCCATCCTCCCAGCTAATGTTCTTCCTTTCTATTGCGTTAATCTCCTCTCTAACCAGCAGCGATACCCCACCGTCTTTAACTTTCTCTCTATCCCTCCTGAAAATTGAATATCCCTGGATGTTCAGCTCCCTGCCTTGGTCACCCTGGAGCCATGTCTCCGTGATCCCAACTATATCATAGTCATTAATAGCTATCTGCACCTTCGACTCATCCACCTTATTACGAATGCTCCTCGCATTGAGACACAAAGCCTTCAGGCTTGTTTGCCATTTGCAAACTTGCTAATGTTACTTTTAATCCCTTCATCTAAATTATTGATGTATATTGTAAATAGCTATGGTCCCAGCAGCGAGCCCTGAAGTACCCCACTAGTCACTGCCGGCCATTCTGAAAGGGACACATTAATCCCAACTCTTTGTCTCCTGCCTGCCAACCAATTTTCTATCCATGTCAGTACCTTGTGCTCTAATTTTGCCCACAAATCGCCTATGTGGGACATTATCAAAGGCTTTCTGAAAGTCTAGTTACCCTACATCCACTGGCTCTGCCTTATCCATTTTCCTAGATACATCCTCAAAATTCCATAAGTTTAGTCAAGCATGATTTCCCCTTCGTAAATCCATGCTGACTCGGACCGATCCTGTTACCGCTATCTAAATGTGCCGCTAATTCATCTATTATGATTGACTCCAGC